>JAXQQM020070894.1:0-83094 GCA_034641835.2 Pinus albicaulis
GTGAAGTATTTGAGCCCAGCAAACCTCGGAAGTTCAACTTCCATGGACTTATCAACTAGCAGATGTGGACCAGAGCAAAACCAGCAACCCAACAAATCAATATTGCCAGTTTCTTTAAATTCTTGTACCACATAGAGACAAGATTATCTTTCACTTGGGAGTTTTACACAAGGAAACACATTCTAGATGGCCATGGAGTATAAAGAAAATATATAGATAGCAGAGAGCACTGGAGATTAGAACCCTAAACCCAAAACCTCCAATTAGAACCATAAACCCTACAGACAGTAAAACCCCAGTAAAACCACACAGTGAAACAACAGTAAAACACTGTAAAACCACATTCAAACACTGTAAAACCACAGTAAAACAGTAAAAAAGCTCAACAGAGAACATCTCCTTAAGGTTAAATGTGTTTACAAACACATAGATATGACTGGTAGGACAGAGTCCTACCTTAAAACTCCTATCCCTCCAGGCTTCCTCCTTCATTCCACAGAGTCCTACATTCAACTGCATTGCATTGTCCTTGCCTTCTCCACTGACCTGCAAAAAATCAAAAACAAAATCATTCAGAAAGCACCAACATTAAAAAAAAATGCAAAAACACTTCAAAAAAAAATACTTACGCACCTGAAAGCACGAGCTGAAAAACGCACCACCACAGAGCCGATAAAAACCACCACATAGCCTAGAAAAACCACCACAGAGCCGAACTAAAACCACCACTATGCCGAGCAAAGTAAAACAACTACAGAGCCGAATAAAACTACGACAGGGTGAAGGTAAAACAACTACAGGGCCGAGGCATGACAAAACCTCGCCAAGCATAAATAGCAAATAGCCGACCCTAAACCACACAGCGCCGAAGTAAAACAACCAAAGCGCCGAGGTTAAACCACCAGCTAGGCGAGGTTGAATAGGCAGATATTTTCCACCACTCACGATTGGAATGCTGCTGCAGCCGAACCAGGACCAGGGGAGCTCGACCCAGGAGAGCAGCGACGCCATAGCTAAGGATGGAGCGCGCGGACAGTGGCGGCGGAGGCGTCGGCCATTGGAGCCAAGCATCGTAACAAACGGAGAATGCAATCGACAGCAACCAGACCCGGACCAAAAACCTCCAGTTCATCGACAAGCCTCCACAAAAGGGCGGGAGTAGACCGGCTGGACAGGTTGTTCGACGGCGTGACCGGCTGCACGTGACCGGCACGTGAAAGCCATGACAGCCAACACCTGTCGTACATGCGCTGGCATCTGTTGACGTGGCCCGGGTCCAGTTAGCGCTGAGGTGTTCAGCGACTGACGCCTCTCCCCTACTGCATTAATACAATATTTCCAATAACAAACGAAATTTACACTGCAGGGAATATGGTCAGGAATGATATGCCGGACAGCATTGCAGACTATCATACTTTCTTATATTATATATCGCTGTGACTGGGAATGAGAGGTGAAAAAAAGAAAAAAAGAACACTAAGATGAAATCAATCGCTGTTACGTTAGTGATGCATGTAAGATAAATTTGCAGGCAAGTAAAGCTATTGATCGTGTTAATGCATGGTCTTCCAATGATCCTGCTCAAATCACGTCATAGTAGGTGAGTAAAACACAATAAATTGAGTATTATTAACGAGTCATTTGAGTCGTTTAACCTTGGCAGCTGATGTTTGGCACTTCCTTTTGACAGTCCAGAAAAACCGGAGATGAAGGTGGTTTTCGTGTTGGAATTTCTGAGTATTCCAAACCACACATGGAGAATACAAATATTCTCCTCTTAACACAACGAACACACTAAATTTCTTTTATCTTTGCTGGACAGAGATTCACGAACTAGTTCTGTTTCATTAAAATAAAAAATCTGTTACAAAATGGTTCTTCCTCTATCAGAGAAATTTACAAAGATGTAGAACTGCTGTGACACACAGTGTCTTTCAAAAAATTTCTCTCTATCTCTCACAAAAAAAAATGCACGCACAATGTGATGCAGGAGCATCTAACTCGGAGTAGACGAAAGATGGCTTATTTGTCTCATGTGTTTGTGGACATGCTATTAAACTTGTATTTTATTTCTTTTATTATTCGTTATCTCGAAGAGAACATTAGGATTAGGAAAGTAAAATGTTTTTGTAGTTTAATTAGAAGTTTTCTTTTTGTAAATCTCGCAATGTAGTTAGGATTAGGAAAGTAAAATGTTTTTGTAGTTTAATTAGAAGTTTTCTTTTTATAAATCTCGCAATGTAGTTAGATAGTGCGGTTGTTATTTCAACTGAAAAAAAAAAAAAAAAAAAAAAACAGAACTATCACCTACAGGCATATAAATAGCAGACAATAATATACTGGGGGGTTCGATTTCCATCAGAGAGGGGAAAATACAAAACAGAATTCAAGAACTATCTGCAACTAGAAATTTCTTTCAGCCAGTTTGACATTTTATATCGGATTATTGCAAAATGAATGTTTATTTCCCTATGGATATATGTGTAGCACTTTAATTTGAGCCTGCAAACAAAGTTGATTTGAATGTAAACTAAATTAAGTTAAGAAAGGAGATACTGTGTAAGGAGAAAGAAATTTTTTTGTTTCATGCTATTAACAAGCTTACGAAGACAGTGGAAAAGTTTGCACAGGAAAAAAGAACAGAGTTTTATGTTTCTCACGACGAAACTGAACCAACAAGCGATTGCAGACAATGCCAGGTAAGTTCACATACGTAGAACAATTTTGAAGTTTGTTACAAATAAAACATTTCGGTAATAATCATTGAAAAGTTTGCCAAATCTTTCGAAACTGTCCAGAAGAGAGACAGGGTATCAGTCACACAATTGAATGAGGGTTTGGAACCAAAAATAATACAACTATAGTGAAACAACAAGCTCCAAAGAACATTTGCATTTTTAATAATTTACATCGAGAAAATCTAACCATCGACCAGAGTTGGGCAACGAGAAATTATAAACCCTAAGCTATAGAAAACACAGTAATGGAGTTGACCCTACCCATAGGGTTTCATCATTGAAGGAAGGCCGCCAGATGTGCAAACTGGAAGGGGGGGCCTGTAACACCCACAACATTTGATTATTAGAACCCTAAGGCAGTTTTATGAAATCAAAATAACAGGAAACGAGTGTGCAAACTGGACAGTCGAAACACAGAGGAATTTACCAGAGAGTTTGAGGATTGGGCAGAGACGAATGCCTCAGGTATTGAATCGACAGAGCCTGCTCACAAAGGAGTCGGAATGGTCAGAGGCCTCAAACAAAAGAAGAAAGGTTTCCAGCAGGGAAGGAGTTAAATACCTGTGACTTTTTCCGAGCTGTAGGTGACCACAGGAAGTCGTGGCGGTCCAAACCTGGAGAGGAATTGACAATAAACAATTGTATCATTAGAAAACAGAAGTGAGAAAAGAGCATGCAGTTGTGAAAACCAATTGAAAAAGCAGGAAAACCACCGCCGGAGAGGTTACCATACAACAGGTGACGAATTGCCATTGCAGGGTTTGAAAAGAAATCAGTGTAGAAGAAAGCCGCGCAACAGATACAGAACAAGGTCTACTTGACATAACGGAGAACACATTTCCTCACCCAGAAACGCCGAGAAGTGTTGGTGAAACCCTCGTGAAGTTGGAAAACCTGTGAAGGTCGAAAAACCCTCCTCCCAGTTAGACTGGCGAAAAGATAGCAATATAGTCGAAGTGTTGTTACACATTGCGAGAGTGTGGCGCGAAAGTCGGAGTAAAGTTAATACGCCAAATCTCGAGGATAAGATCGTAGTTACGAAGGTGAGTTGTCATGACAGCCAAAGATCCACAAGTACGCCAAATAAATACCATTGAATTCATTGTATTACATTCTCATTTATCCGTTGTCTATCATTATCACTGAGCTGACAAATTTTTAATATATTACATTTGCAACATTAAAGTTTAAATTTGAAAACTGTTTTTGCCACTTGTGAACGAGGGCTGGGCCTTCACCACAATGATTACAAAATGCTCTGTTCTTTCATCACTGTGTTTCTACCTTCGGGCAGTGGCACACAGTAAAATAATACACACAGTCCTGCTTTCCTTTTAGAATACTCTCTCTTACTCTCTCTTACAAATAAGCCTATGAGCCTTTTCCTTTATATGGCTCAGCATTTAAAAAAAAACAAAATTGTTGGAATATATATTATAAACTTTGAAAAAGTTTATAATATATATATATATATGTTCTAAAGTCGAAAAGATTTTCATTTTCAGCATTTAAAATATAACACGGCAAAACATTATTATAAAGTTTGGAAACCTATATATACCATCATCCATAACATGAAACTATATCCAAAATTTATAAACCTTAGACCCGGACTTCAAACAACAATTAAATAGTATTGCAATTTTTTTTTGCATATTAAAATGGCCTGACGTCGGCGAGGCCCAAAACTGTGCGATTGGCCTCTGATTGGTCGATGCTAGGACCCGCCAGAACTCAAACAAAACATAAACCAGATTTGATAGAATTATCGCATACCATTTTAGCTATGTGAAGTCATCGCAATCTCTACACGATAAGCGTTGATTGGTCCATGTGTCCTCTATTGTGTTGGCAGTGGGACCGACTCCATTCAAAGGTGAATGGACTCTAAACGAGCGCGATAGCATTTCTATTGGTTAGCGGTGGAGCGCGCTTCCACTGTGCTGGCACATGACGTGGCCTAATTTAAAAACAAAAATTTCCGCGTAAAGACAAATCTTCCGTTAGGTGGTTGGTGAGGGTTTAAGGTGCGATTAGACATTCTTTTGAACTGTCTGTTGTGTAGTCAGAACCACGAAAAATTAACTGAAGCACCGAACAGTGGCTACGACCATCAATGCAAAAAAAAACTTTGCAGACTTCATTTAAATCACTGTTAAATGCATAGTGAAGTGCACTCAACCGTTAACAAGAATACTCTGCCATTCCTATACTCTTTTCTCTTTTGTGCAGAGTAGAAGTTGAATTTAAAAATTCAACACTCCCCCTTAAATTTAACTGCTAGGTTTTCTGTCATACTCAAACACTTCCTCATATAATTAAAACTTGTTAAGATATTAATCTCACTATCCGTTAGGTTCAGTTAGGATTCATTACATTTAATTTATTGCCTGCTAGGTGTCATAGATAGTTTAGTTTTACTTAAGTTTTACTCCAGTCATTTATTGCTGATGTTTCCAATGTATTCCTATTTAACTATTTCATAATATTGAGATGAGCAATTCTCTGCTCCATTTTTCTTTTTAGTTTCTCAATTCTTTTCATGGTATCAGAGCTAGCTTGCATAAGCCTCCCTGGAGAGCAGTGATAGAACCAAGAAGGAGCAGTAGAGAGGAGAAGTTGGTTGGTACGACTGTTAGACTAATACTCACGCCATCGCGCCGAAACAAGGGATTGACGCGAGAATGCAAGCCATACCCATGCCAGTTTTTTTACTCGTGTAATTTTTATTAAGTCGCGACTGTTTAGTGTCAGGACCACGCCAGTAAAAGAAGCCGTGAAGCTGTGGAGAAACTACGATATCGGTTGATACGTGAGCCAAGAGATGAAGCCATTTCCGAGTAACGCAAACCCTGTGTGGACCGACTGCGTTAACACTAATGCTGGACCGAAGGTGCTCACCTGTGTTAAGCATGTGAAAGGATTTTTTTGGGGTTCATTACCTGCGTTAAGGTGGTGGATTGAATCCAAGATACGACCAGTAATTTTACTTTTGTCTGATAGAGGACGTCGATCAGCTAGATGTCGAATTTACAGCAGAGGCACAGTCAAGTCCGATTCTTTCATTAGTTCTGGCAGCCGGGATCCGGTTGATACGTGAAGGTATGAAGCGTTCAAAGTATTAAAAGTGATTCACATACCATTCAAAGTTTTATATAAGGATTTTCAAAAATCGATTCATGTTTTAAAGGGAAAGCTCTTTTTTTTAATGTGTCGATTTTAGAAAAGTTGAAAGGCATAAAGAAAAGTTTTTTTTATTAATTTTTTTTTTATTAAAAAAAAAAAAAAAAAAAAAAAAAAACTTTAAAGTTTTTAAAAAAATTTTAAAAAGCGGTTTCAAAAGAGTATGAGTGTATGAGTGAAGTTTTTTTTTTTAAAAAGAGGGATTGTTTTTTGGAAAAGGAGATTTATAAGAAGAGGGCTGAAATTTAAAAGAGGGTTTCAAGAGTTTTTTTTAATTCTTTAAAAGAGATTTAAAAATTTAGAGGAGATTTACAAAAGGTGCATATTAGCATTTGAAGAAATAATGGCCTCTTCAAGCTCTTTGTTACAGACACCAAATATGATTGGAAAAAATTATGAATTCTGGAATTTGAGAATGAAAACTTTTTTACAAGCACAAGATTTTTGGGACACGCTTCTAATTGCTTATGTAGAGCCGACCCAAGAAGCATGGGCGGCCATGACAAATAATCAGAGAAATGCAGCTATTGAACTCAGAAAGAAGGAGCACAGAGCCAAATGTTGGATACAAAATTCAGTTGATGATTCTATTTTTGACAAAAGAACTAGTGCGACAATAGCAAAAGAATGTTGGGATATTTTGCAAGCTGCGTATCAAGGAAATGATACAGTGAAGACGATTAAACTGCAAACATTGAGAGCTCAATTTGAAACTCTAAAGATCGCTGACACCGAGAATGTGGATCAGTTCATGACCAGAGTCATGGGAATAGTCAATCAGATCAAACTCATTGGCGAAATCATTACAGATCAGAAAGTTGTTGAAAAAGTTCTTCGAAGTCTACCGAAGAAATATGACATGATTGTGACAACCATTTTGGAGTCCAAAGATTTTAAAACTTTCTCAGTAGAATAGGTGACTGGATCACTTTTGGCACACGAAACAAGACTCAATCTGACAGAAGATTCCACGGAACAAGCCTTCAAAGCACACCTCTCATTTGATAGAGGCAGAGGAAGAGGATATAGAGGTAGCAACAAGTGAGGCAGAGGCCGAAGCAATGGAAGATTTGATCGTCATCATGCAACAGAGTAGTGGAGACCTCCACAAAATCGAAATCAGAGAGGAAGGTCATGGAACAGATCGAGTGTTCAATGTTACTACTGTAAGAAATTTGGCCACTACGAACACGACTGTAGAAAGAAACAATCAGATCAGCACAGAGGCTATATCAATCTCTCCAACAATGAAGGAGAATCCTCAGAGACCATGTTTCTTTCATGCCATCTCTCAGAAGACAAACAGAGTGAAGACCTTTGGTTGCTCGATAGCGGATGCAGTAATCACATGACAGGCAACAAGAATCTTCTTTCTTCTCTAGATGCTTCCATAACATCAGAGATAATTCTTGGAGATCGTACAAGTATTAAAGCTGAAGGAAAAGATAATGTTCCTATTCTTACTAAGCAGAATCAAAACAAACACATCCCTGATTTTTATTATGTTCCTCAGCTCAAACATAATCTCATTAGTGTAGGACAATTAATGGAACATGGCTATGATGTATTGTTTCAAAAGAACACCTGCTATATATATGACAAAGATCCTCATAAAATATTGATAGCAAAAGTTGAAAATACCAAGAGTAGGATGTTTCCATTCATCCTTAGAAGCCAAAATACCAACCAATCTTTAGTCCACAATATATCAAGAATAGATGAAACTCATCTATGGCATTCTAGGTATGGCCACATTCCAGTCAAGAGTCTCAGTCTGCTTCAAAAGAAATCTATAGTCATTGGTCTACCTACTATCAGTGAAAAAGTCTGTAATTGTGAAGTTTGTGTCTTGTCCAAGCATAAAAGAGATAGTTTTCCCTCATCAACCTCAAGGGCGAAAGAGCCTTTGGCACTTGTCCATACCGACATATGTGGTCCAATGCAGACATTGTCCATTGGTGGTAGTTTCTACTTTCTGAAATTTATTGATGACTTTAGCAGGAAGATATGGGTGTATTTTTTGAAAAACAAATCAGATACCTTCTCTAGATTTCTGGAGTTCAAGGCAGAAGCAGAAAAACAGAGTGGAAAACTCTTGAAAGTACTTAGATTAGACAGAGGAGGAGAGTACAGCTCAAATGAATTCAAAAAATTTTGTCGAAAACAAGGTATCATAATGCAGTACACAACCAGATACACTCCACGGCAAAATGGAGTAGTAGAAAGAAAGAAGTTGATCATGAACATGGCAAGATGCATGCTATGGGAGAAGAAGTTGACAAATAACTATTGGGCTGAAGCAATGTTGACAACAGTGTATGTTCTTAACAGATCTCCAACATCTAGCCTACAAGATAAAATACTTCAAGAAGCATGGGATGGAAACAAGGTAAATGTGTCACACTTTAGAATCTTTGGATTAGTAGCTTTTTCTCATTTTCCTGAAAAACTAAGAAAAAAGATTGATGATAGAAGTGAGAAATGCATATTTGTAGGTTACAGTGAGAATTCGAAAGCCTACAGACTTTGTAACCCCATTACCAAAAAGTTCATTATAAGCAAAGATGTGAATTTTTTCGAAAATAAATCTTGGTTTGACCATGTAGATAAAACTTCAAATCAGCCTTTTTATCCACCACAGTCTCCAAGATTGCAGGTTCAAGAATAGCCAAAACATTCTAAAAATGGAATATCATCAAGCACTGATTCAGCCAGTGATCAAACATCTTCAGAAGAGGGACAAAAAACAAGAAGTATCAGAGAGATATATGAACAGGAGCATGAATCTGAACAACAGAATATGTTTGCATTCATTTCAACTCAACTGACTCATTTTGAAGAAGCAGTTAAAGAAAAGCATTGGGTCGAAGCAATGAACCAAGAAATTGCTGCCATAGAGAAAAATCAGACTTGGGAATTAGCTGATCTCCCAAGAGACAAAACAAAAATTGGTGTAAAATGGGTATATAAGACCAAGCTAAATGAAAAAGGAAAAGTTGAGAAACATAAGGCAAGTTTGGTTGCCAAAGGATTCTCACAACGGTTTGGTGTCGATTATGATGAAACATTTGCTCCAGTAGCAAGGTTAGACACTATCAGAACCATTTTGTCCATAGCAGCTCAACACAAATGGAAAGTCTATCAGCTTGATGTAAAATCTGCCTTCCTAAATGGTATATTACAGGAAGAAGTTTATGTAGAGCAGCCTCTAGGTTTTTAAGTAAAAGGACAAGAGCATAAAGTATATATATTGAAGAAAGCTTTATATGGTTTGAAACAAGCTCCAAGAGCTTGGTACAGTCGCATTGACACTTATCTCATCAAAAGTGGTTTTTCTAGAAGCATCCATGAACCCACTTTGTATACCAAATCTCATGAAGGTAAAATTATTATTGTATGCCTTTATGTAGATGATCTTCTTTATATAGTAAATATGATGTTAGAATATTTCAAAGTAGCAACGAAAGCAGAGTTTGATATGATAGATCTAGGAGTCATGAAATATTTCCTAGGAACTGGAATTCACGAATTTGATAATGGCATTTTTGTTGGTCAACAAAAATATGCCACTGATATCATTCAAAAGTTCAGAATGACCAATTGCAAATCAGCTGATACACCAATTTCTCAAGGTACCAAACTCAGCAAAGAAGATGTAGCACCATCTGTTGATCCCCAATTGTATAAAATCCTAGTTGGTAGTTTGTTGTATCTAACTGCAACTAGACCAGATATTATGTTTGCAGCAATTTTTGTCTCCAGGTTTATGCAGTCACCAAAGCTTACTCATTGGCAGGTTGCAAAAAGGATCTTAAGGTATATTGCAGGGACCATAGACTATGGTTTGTTTTATACACATTCTGAAAATTGTTCACTTTCAGGTTATACAGACAGTGATTATGCAAGGAGTTTAGATGATCGCAAAAGTACCTCAGGGTATGTTTTTCATCTTGGAAAAAAGCTGATTTCATGGGTATCCAAGAAACAGTTAATCGTTTCAATATCTTCTACAGAGGCAAAATATGTAGCAGCAAATACAGCAGCTTGTCAAGCAGTGTGGTTGAGAAGATTATTGAAAGACATTTCAGATATTCAGAAGGAGCCAACTCAAATTTACTGTGATAACAGTTCAACAATTTCTTTATCAAAAAATCACGTTTTTCACAAAAAGAGAAAGCACATTAACACACGTTTTCATTTCATTTGTGAACTTGTCAATGATGGGGACATCACACTTTCTTTTTGTGGTTCCAAAGATCAGCTTACAAATATTTTCACAAAGCCATTGGGAAAGAATGTATTTGAATTTCAAAGAGAGAAATTAGGCATTTTTAGTGCCTCCACTTATAACAGTTGAGATTAGGAGCAGATGTTGAGATATTAATCTCACTGTCTGTTAGGTTCAGTTAGGATTCATTACATTTAATTTATTGTCTGCTAGGTGTCATAGGTAGTTTAGTTTTACTTCAGTTTTACTCCAGTCATTTATTGCTGATGTTTCCAATGTATTCCTATTTAACTATTTCGTAATATTGAGATGCGCAATTCTCTGCTCCATTTTACTTTTCAGTTTCTCAATTCTTCTCAAAACTCTTTTGCCCCGATGGCTTTGTTAGAATGTCTGCAAACTGTTCCTCTATTCTGCAATGTTTCAGAGCAATTTCTCCATTGTTCACTAGCTCCCTGATGTAGTGATACTTGGCATCAATGTGTTTCGTTCTCTTATGAAACACTGAATTCTTTGACAATGATATAGCTGAGCTATTGTCACAAAATATTGTTGTGTCTTTTACCTATTCTTGACACAAACTCCTCAACATTCTCCTCATCCAAACTGCTTGACATGCTGCTGCTGTAGCTGCCACATACTTTGCCTCTGCTGTAGATAAAGCCACAATTGGTTGTTTCTTAGAAGCCCATGAAATAGCTCCTGAACCCATATGAAAAACATATCCAGATGTACTTTTCTAGTCATCTATACTTCCAACCCAATCACTGTCAGTATATCCAATCAATTCAGAATTTTCTTAAGTGCTATATAAAATTCCATATCTCTTTGTTCCTTTCACATACCTTAGAATTATTTTTGCTGCTTGCCAATGTACCTCCTTTGGCCTTTCCATAAATCTGGAAATTAAACTCACAACATGCATAATATCAAGCCTAGTTGCAGTCAAATACATGAGGCTGCCAACTATGCTCTTGTACAAACTTGGATCAAAATCCTTGATGCTGTCCTCTTTGCTGAGTTTCAATCCCATCACTGTAGGAGTAATTGCTACCTTGCAATCCTGCATGTTAAATATTTCCAAAACTTCATTTACATATTTAACTTGAGAGATAAAAAAAATTATTTTCATTTTTCTCTACTTCTATTCCTAAGAAGTATTTCAGCAATCCCATATCAGTCATCTCAAATTCATCCTTCATGACTGATTTAAAATTCTCAATGAGGTAAGCATCATTACCTGTAAAGATCACATCATCAACATATAAAACAACAATCAACATCTTACCATCTTTCTCCTAGATGTATAATGTGGGATCTCCTTCACCTTTTTCAAACCCATTTTCCATTAGATAGGCATCTATCCTACTGTACCATGCTCTTGGTGCTTGTTTCAGCCCATAAAGAGCTTTCTTCAATCTGCAAACTTTGTGCTCCTGGCCTGCTTTCTCATTGCCCAAAGGTTGTTCAACATAAACCTCTTCCATCAATACTCCATTTAGGAATGTTGATTTCACATCCATTTGGTAAACCTTCCACTTGTGTTGTGCTACTATGGACAACACTGATCTCACTGTTTCCATTCTTGCAACCGTAGCAAATGTTTCTTCATAGTCTCTTCCTTGTTGTTGCTTGTAGCATTTGACAACAAGTCTGGCCTTGTGCCTTTCAATCTTACCTTCAGCATTGCTCTTGGTTTTATAAACCCATTTTACTCCAATTACTTCTTTGCCTTTTGGGAGATCAACTAATTCCCATGTTTTATTTTTCTCTATGCCATTCATTTCTTCATCCATAACATCTATCCATTTCTTATCTTTTATGGCTTCTTCAAAATGAATAGGATCATCTACATGAAAATACAATACAAATAAAGAGTTCATACCTTCATTTTCTGCCTCTTGCTCATAAATTTCATTCAAATTTCTGAATCTCGTTCCTCTTTCACTTGGTGTACTTGTGCTTGTAGAAGCACTCAAATCTGCTCCATGTGGTGTGCTCGGAGAAGCACTATTATCACTTCTCAAGGGTGTTCTCATACCCACTTGTGGTGTCCCTTTCCATCCTTGTGTTGGTGGAGGTGGTGCTGCTAATGTGGGATGTATATCAGCCATCTCTTCCTCATTATTATCATGAGACAAACAACTCTTCACATTGAATGTTTTCTCAATGCTTCCATCCCAAGCTTCTTCTTCAATGAACTACACATCTCTGCTTATAACAAACTTCTTGGTGGATGGGTTATACAACCTGTATGCCTTGGATTATTCACTATATCCAATAAATATGCACTTCTCCCCCTTACTATCCAACTTCTTCCTTAGCTGATCTGGAATGTGTGCGTAAGCCACACAACCAAAAACTCTCATATGGGTGACACCTTGTTTTATGCCACTCCATGCTTCTTCTGTAACTCTGTTCATTACAACTTTGGTTGCGCATCTATTGAAGATGTATGCTGCACAATGTACAACTTCAGCCCAATATTCATTTGGAAAATGTTTTTCCTTAAGCATAATTCTTACCATGTCCATGATGGTCCTATTTTTTCTTTCAGTGACTCCATTTTTTTGCGGTGTGTACCTTGCTGTAAATTTCTTGTGTATGCCATTTTCTCTGCATAAACACAAAAATTATTTTGAGACATACTCTCCTCCTCTGTATGTCCTTAATATCTTAATATGCTGCCCACTTTGTTTCTCAACAAGAGCCTTAACGTGACAGAATTTCTCAAACACTTCACTTTTATATTTCAAGAAATACGCCATGTTTTTTTTGTGTAATCATTAATAAAAGTGAGCATGCAGTGATTGCTTGTTAGTGATGGTTTTTTGCATTGGTCCACACAAATATGAATGGACAATTTCTAAGGGTGCCTTTGCCCTTATGCTCTTTATTGATGGAAAGCTTTCTTTGTGTTGTTTGCCCAAGATGCAGCCTTCACATAGGCTGTCCAGTTTCTCAATCAATGGTAATCCCTTTACCATTCCTTTCCTATGCAACAAATTCAGACCTCCAAAGTTGAGATGTCCAAATCTCAAGTGCCATAAATAGTTTTCATCTTTTTCTTCTCTTTGGAATGTCTCTTGTGTCACTGCTGCCATTTCGACTCCTTTCTTCAAATCTGCTCTCATCTTGAGAGGGAACATTATGTTCCTTGTCATCTTCACTTGTGAAATGCATTTCTTGCTTGGTGGTTTCTCCATGATGGTGCATAAATCATCTTCAAAGAAAACATTGTACCCTTTTTTAATGAGTTCTCCAATGCTCAATAGGTTACACTTCATACTAGGCACATAATAAACATCTGATATGGATCTTTCTTCTCTTTTCTCTATCAAAACATTCACTCTGTCTTTTTCCATGATAGAGACCTTACTGTTTGTCCCCAATGTTACTTGAGACTTTACATTTTCATCTAACATGGAAAACATGGAAATGTTTCCAGTCATATGGTTGCTACATCCTGAATCTAGAAACCATATATCTTCATTATTTTCTTCTTCAGTCATATTACATGCTAAAAACAACTTCTCTTGACTGATATTTTCTTTGGTAAAATTATCACTGGTTCTATTACCCATGTCACTCTATTTCTTCCTACATTCATTGGCATAATGGCCATACTTCTTACAGTAATGACATTGGACTTGAGATTTGTTAGTATGAATCTTGATTCGAGGTGTACGAAAAAATACCACTTTAGCTGGACATAAAAAACAACCATAACAGCAGAAATGACTGCTAATATCTTCAGATCTGCAGTTAGATGATCAAGGCAAATGCTGCAAAAAACTATATCTATGCATTAGAATACATTAAACAGTAGAAAAATAATATTTACTCCATAGATCCAATAGAAAAGACAAGAACATATCCAATGAAATTTTTATTAATGGCACCTGAGAGGAAAACACAAGAAGGTGTTCCTTGTTCTCCTCAATGGGATAGGTTCTTGTAAGTCTTCAGCACTTCAGATTTAGAAATCCTCTCTCTTGATGGTGTTGAAAACCCAGACAAAAATGAAAAAATATGGCTATGATAATGGATCAATAGCCAGACCAAGAGTTGAGATCCAGAGTGATCTTTTGGCAACAAAAGGTGAGAAATGAATCGGAAAACCCTTCTATTTATAACAAATTATTGAGTTAGTCTAAATATTGGTGCGTAATAAAAATATTATTAACCAAATCAAGATCCAACTTTTATGGAATATTTTATTATATTTGTTGGAGGGAAAAGGAATTTGACTTGAGTCAAATCCCCTTATTTGTAAATAATAGATAAATAAATGATTTATTTATCATTTGAAGTGTATGTTTGTGTAATAACCAAACAAATAATGATTTATTTAATTATTTAAGGGAGATTTAATCATATTTAACAAAGAATATTATTTAAGTAATGTTTAAATAATTATTGTTAGAAAATAATAAGATAAATAATGATTTATCTAATTAATTTACTTGTTTTGGGTTAAATATAACCATGAATATTAATTAAACTGATGTTTAACTAATTATTCCTTGAGGAAAATCAAACAAATATGGATTTATTTAATGTTTCCCCATGGGGTTTCCTGTTTAGACCATAAACAACTTAATAAAGGTGGTTTACTAAGTTATTTTTCATGGTGAATGTGATTTTACTTGGGGTAAAATTGGTCTTACTTGGTGTACTGGGGTCCATCTAATAACAATGGATTAGATGACCAAAAAATGGTGTAACATATTTCCCCCCAGCGTGCGAGCGTTAGGAGCTAATCGTATGACCGAAGTACGTTGTAAGAACTCAATCACTAGACAACAACGAGGAAGTCAAAGAGTGAGGATTGTAAGGTAGACCAAAGTGCTGAAAGAACTAGACCCTAAGGAGGTGACTTGCAGGTGCAACAAGTCTTTTTGATAAGTGAGTACTTGTTATAGGTGGTGGGGAGGCATACCTATGCCCGCCGAGGAAATAGTACAAACAATAAGGTGTCTAGAAAACCACGAGACGGCATAATGCTGGCATAAACATGAGCCAGATAAATAACACGATAATGAATCCCACATACATATTGTGCCTGGGATAACAGCCATGACTTTTACAATGATATCTGAGTACATGAGATATAAATGCAACCCAGATGCCCCTGAAAACATGAAAGGGCTCTAAAAATATGACTGATACATGCAAACAAAAAGGCACTGCAAGCGGCTGAGGCCAACACCATCAAATGTATGGAGCTGAATCGAAGGTTGTAATGAAGAGTTCATCCGAGTGTGTGGGGGGATACCTGTAGGGCCACCCCCTCATGAGAGCTAAGACATCTCACACACACCCGGGAATCATCAATGTCAGTTGCTGCATCACTGAACCATCAAATATACGGATCTCGATCATGCTGAAAGGAGCTGGAGCTGAAAGGGAAATAAGGAGTCCCTTTGCCTGATCCAAGGCACTGAACAAGAGTCAAATCTGGAACCAAGGTACACATACCCTTTAGACCTGTCTTCTGGAATGAATGAGCTGATGTCGATAGAAGGAGGTCCGCCATAGGTGAGGCAATAAGGGATCCTCAACTAAGGCACGAGAGAAAATAGTAGAGTGACTGACAGACTGACATCGATGATGATGATGAAATGGGGGGCACTGAGTAGCGAATGGACGACTTCCCTTGTTAGAGCATAAATGGCATGGATGACCTGGCAGCGCTTGACACAATATCATGAGGGATAGGGGACAATGGGAGTGAAGGCCATAATGTGCAACACTAGAGAGGGACCAAGCAATGAAGGATGGAGAACTATGGCAAGATGTGAAGGGACTCAGGATAGACTCCATGAAAGCAATGATGACTCAACATGGATGTTCTAAGCAAGGGTGACTTGATGGTACTACCACATAGAAAAAAGGGTTCCAATGGGGACCATAAAAGCATGAGTTCAAGATGGTAACTCACGACGAAAGTCAACACACGTGTGGACAAGTATGGGGGCCACATAGTGTCCCTGGTACAAGTGTTGCAAGTGAAGAAATTAGATTTTGAGGAAGGGTGAAGTGTCGCTTCTTGGAAAAAAATGTGTCCTAGTGAAGTATCAAGTCACAAAAAGGTAATAGATACCCATTTGAGGGTTGGGTGAGATATTTCCAATGGTGTAGATGGTTTGTCAAACTGAGCTACAGTTTTGGTCGTGGTAAAGAAAAGAAAAATCAGGGGTTTTCTTTTAATAAGGCATTTTCCTTCCAAATTCACTCATTTGCCGGTGGAGCTGTGGTGAATTTCGTGAGGAAAGGAGGCCTTAAATTTTGCGGTGGTTGTAGCAGATGAACCAACCATTGGAATTTCAGATCTATCAGTTGTAGGTAAGATGTCTAATCCTACTCTTTTGTGTTATTGGGTTGAAAGTTCATTTTAGGTACCTAGAGCTCATGAACAGGTCAGGTTACATTTTTTTGAGGTCTTTTCTGCATCCTAGGTATCAGGTATTGGGAAGGAAACTGCGACCTGTCCTAGGAAATGACCTGGAAAATGCGACCTGTTAGAGAAAGGGGTTTTCAGTGCTGTTTTTTGGCTAATATATGGGATTTGTATGGTTGAGGGGCATAGCTTCCCCCAAGCATGTTGTGGACATGCCAAAATGTATTTAGAAAAAGGGGAATCTAAACTCATTTTCATGATGTGATGTGCCATTTGTTTTCGGTATGGTTATGCAGTTTGTGAAATGAAATAGATGATTACCAATCTCTTTTGGTACTGCATATATGAATCAAATGGACTTTTAAGTTTTGGGTTGGCATACATGGTGTTACTATCCCAAAGAGAGGATTTTGAGATAATGAACTGATGTTCTGCCAGAAAACCCATAGGTTGGTCAACCACAATGTCTATGAGACTGTGTTGCTGATGAAATATGAAGGAATGATGAGGGGTATCATCCCTAGAGTGATCTTGAAATGATATTGGACTCTATAGGTTCTTCTAAATGTGGAAGAATAATGGGACTAGAGTCGTCATGACTAGATTCACTAGGAGAGTGGTGGAGAACTGCTTCTCCTGGTCTCTCCAATATGGGTGCCCCCCTTACCCAAACATTGGGTGTCAATGTAATGCCCACAAGGTGCATGTGATTCAAATGCATGAGTTCTATGTAAGGAGGAATAGAGAAAGTTAGGAGTGGTGGCTACTTCCATAATGTCAGCATCATAATAGAAGATGGGGTGACTGAAGAAAGAAAGACCACCTAACGTGGCGAAGTGACCTTACTCCTCATGATGAGAGCAGATGTTTGTATGCGCATCATCATAAGGGGTGATAGAGGAGGAAGCGGACAGAGGATCTGTTGATGTTGAGACTAGGGAGGGTGTCAAGGAGAGTGTTTGGTCAATTTAGTGTGTCCTAAATTGCTACATTAATTTGTTAATCCGGGATTCGTAAGCTGACGAAGTGTGGCGCACTATATGTGCAAGATAACCTATCTCTTACTTTTTGTCGTTTTTGGGTTTTTTATTTATCTTGGGGGTTTTATCTTGGTTGGTTTCCTAATATGAGATGGAAATTCTAAAATACAAGTATGGATATAAATGTTCAATGCAATGATGTCCTTTATAATGATTTCCCAAACTTCAAACTTCAAAAGGGTTTTAAAACATGCAATGACAAAATTAATTCCTAAATGAAAATGTGCCACTATACTAGTCAAACAAACAATGAACTATTGATCATGAAACCCATTACCCTTGCTGCTGTCTAAATACAAAAGAAACTGTGCTCAAAGAAATCCAAGAATTGCAAGCAAAGTAAAGCTAAAATCAAATTACATCAACCCATATTCTGACCCCTCACCATTAGTCTCGCTATGGCTTTCGGAGGTAATCATAAACAACTTGAGCAATCTGATATCTAATTTGCAAAAAAATAAACTAATATCAAATTACACACTCATACTTCAATCCCTCACCATTAGTCTCGCTATGGCTTTCAGAGGTAACTGATAATGACATGAGCAATTTAATATCTAACTTGCAGAAAAATAAACTAATATCAAACTACACACTCATACTTCAATCCCTCACCATTAGTCTTGCTATGGCTTTCGGAGGTAACTGATAATGACATGAGCAATTTAATATCTAACTTGCAGAAAAATAAACTAATATCAAACTACACACTCATACTTCAATCCCTCACCATTAGTCTCACTATGGCTTTCGGAGGTAACTGATAATGACATGAGTAATTTAATATCTAACTTGCAGAAAAATAAACTAATATCAAACTACACACTCATACTTCAATCCCTCACCATTAGTCTCGCTATGGCTTTCGGAGGTAACTGATAATGACATGAATAATTTAATATCTAATCTAACTAATAAAGCAAATGTACAAAACTGAAATAAATAAAACAGTGCTGGAATTAAAAGCTAAGAAAAATAAATCAGCAGAAGGACAAGACTGATTCCATGTCATTAGTCATTGTAAAACTATGTGCAAATGCCCAGGCTGCCTACTGTAATCTAGAACAAAGACACTAATCAGTTAACAGCAGTATAAAGCATGAAAAATTATGCTAAAAACTATAATTTCATAAAGCAATCTAAGTAAGGAAATATGACAAAACAGAATTGAAAGCAACTTATCTAGAAAACATGCAAAAACTCCTTAAATAACAGGGGCCCTTTACTACCAATTTGGTGAAATCCTTCTTCAGCTCCTTAAAATTGTAATCAAAACACCATCAAGGAACTTCTTTATTGAAAAACTTCACAAATCTACATCCCATTCCATCTTAAGCTTTGTTACAAATCTACTTCCTCATTACTTTCTCATTACCTATGATAGGAGAAAGCTTTTCCTATTTATACAAAATATGAGGAGTCATCTCATTAATGGGAGTCCATGAATCTCTCCCTCCATCTCTAGAGTTACAATCAAAATAGGAAATGATAAGACACATGTATTTCTAGAGTTTCAACACAACTAAGAAATGAGACACATATCCTCTTAGAGTTTTAATACAACAAGGAAGTGAGACACATATCCTCTTGATCCCATAATCTTCTCCAACCAAATTCGAATTTGGCCTTAGAGTGCTACATAAGGGTCTTCTAGAAGTCTCCTTTTGACCTACACATGTCACAAAACTCATAACACATATATAGATATATGAAACTATGTTAATTTTCTAGTTTCTAATCATAAATTCACTTTAAATACATAAAATAAATAACTTTGGAAAACAAGGATCTTAACCCATATATTTATGAAAATGGTTACTTGTTGTAGGGTTTTAGGTCAAATGGCTATGGAATAAGAGCTGAATGATTATGACATAATGGAAATATGTATGAATATGGAAAACACTTTTGAGACTCAACATACCCCCCAACTGAAGTTGTTGCATGTCCTCATGCAACTATTGCAATGATTCATTTGTCCATGAGTTGATATTTTATGAGTTTTGACTCATATAGATTCGTTCCAAACTTTGCTTCTTGATATTTTCCTTTTTGGCAAAGTATAATACATTTGATTGCAACATTTTTTTTTTTTTTAATGGTTGGTTCTTGTGTAACAACCATTTTTTTTTTTTTGAGCAATGGTTATTGTGTAACAATGCTTTATTTTCTTTGTTGCATCAAAGTTCATGAAAACATTTAGAATCAATTACTTCATCAATGAATTGATCATTTGCAAGGCATATAATCTTTTGGATCATGTTGCAACAATAGTTGGTTGGGAAGTATATGTGTATGGAAATGAAATGAAAATTTGTGATAGTGTATGACATGTGGATATGAAATGATGTCCCTTCTCCCCCCAACTAAAGATATGACAATGTGGAAAAGGGAGTGAGGAATTTTTCCAAAGTTACAATTTTAGCATTCTAATGAATTACATGACTAAAAATTAGAAAACAACATACCTTCACTTACCTTAAATGTGGATGAGTTGTGTATATGTGGTGGCTGCAAAATTCTGATCATATTCTTCTTCAAGTGGCTGAACAAGAGGAGTCATGGATAAAGAGATAAGATGACTTTTTATTGCTTCTACTAAAACTTGATGAATCTGCTCCAAAATGCTGAAAATAATAGTCTTCATGTCTTCAAAACTCATTGGCATAATTCCTACTATGTGAAAATATGTTCTGATGTCGAACATAGTAGGAAATTTTTGACTTAGTGGCCATTAATGGATGCCACTAGTCAACACAAGAACTCTCACCATTGATGACAATGAGAGTCAAGATGCTCAAACACATCTTGCTAGGTACGAATGATTTTGCTGATGTCGAGTCACCTAGAAGATCTGACGAACAAGAGACATTAATGTATTCCCATTGTTTGTCAACATGAGAACTTGCCATTAAGGCATGCAAGCCTCAAGGTGTTTTTACAAAGAACTTAGACTCAAAGGACTATGGACTCAATAATTTGCATTGAAGCAGGGCTTATTTGCGAAATGAAAATGACAAGAAATGGAAGATAAAAATGGAAGATGGCAATGGGGAGTAGAAATGGAAATGGGCAATAAGCATGTGAATGAGCCTCTTGCTTTTATTTGTGGTTATGAATGGACAAAAAGAAATGGAAAGTGGATGTGAATGTAAATGGAAAATATGAAGTGAAATGAGGTGAATGGTTTATTATGAGGTATGGATGTGATTGAGACAATAGTATCTGAAAGTTTTTCAAATGTTTGGATCTGATTTTACATCAGCATATTTCCTCTTTGTTGCTGATCATCCTCTTATGAAACAAATTGGTCTCTTAGAGAGACACCATTCTCTTGTAGTTATTTGTCTTTCCTCCTGGAACCTGCAAAAAAACTAATACTTCTTCTGCAATGGAATGTAAGATTATCAAAGGAGAGAGGTGATAAATCTCTCTAGTTATGATATTTACACACAAAACTAAGAATTTGTATTAATGAAACAATTTCTCAAAGGAAAAATCAAAAGAATTTATACATGTTTTAGAATTAGTGCCTCAAGTTGAATGTTGCTTCTTTTCAGCAATTTATTTCATTATTTACTATTTCAAAATCTAATGATGGATTTCTCACTATGTCGATCTTGTTGAGACCTTTCCAACGATACTTGAATCATCAAAATCTGATTTTGTATGAGAAAGTTAGGCTGATTTGAACAATGAGGTTTTTCAGCTGCGGAATTGGACTTCAGCTGCGGAATTGGACTTTAGCTGCAGAATGTCGACGGTTTCTGTAGCTAAAAATCTTGAATAAAAATTTAGTCATTCATCTTTCATCATCTGTCCAAAATTAATCAATACCTTCAGAAAAGTGAGCAAATAACTTATTCATTTCATTGATTCAAAATTATTATTATTATTATTATTTTTAAACAAAATTGAAAAGATTTTTTTTTTTTTAATAACAAAATTGAAAAAGAAAAAAATATATACATATATAATTTTATTAAACAAAACAATTTATCAAATAAGAAAACTAAAAATAAAAACTAAAAACATTGAATGCCACGATAAGAGTTTGATTTAAATTAAAATTCTTTTTTTTTAGGAAATTCAGATCGTGACCAAAATCCGTTGAAGAAAAATCAGATCGTGACGAAAATCCGTTGAGTATCGGTTGTCCAAGTAAATGAGTAAGTAAATCATTTGGAAAGTAATTGAGTTCACTTAATTCACTCAGTTCTATTTGCGGACAATATTTACAAAAAAATCGTTCACTTGGCAGACAATCTTCTTGTTTTTTTCAAAACGAAGCATGGAAGGTGGCGCTAGGTTGGTTGTACATGTCTGAGGATCACATTTATTAGTTGTAGATGGCACAATAGCAAAAAACGATAGACCACTTGCCATAGGGCCTTGGATGCCAGTCACTAAAGAGTCTACAATTCGATCATGATCCACCATTAAGCTCTCTATTTGACGCCTTTCACATAAGCCATTTGGGAAAGGCCCAACCGTCTTGAATCAGGTGAATGCTTCTCAGTTTGGTGATGTATTGAACTTGCATTGTATATCCCCATGCCATCTCTTAAGTGGACAAGACTTTGACCAGAAATAAATTCAAAAAAACCGTTTTTCCTCACGCGGCAAGCAAAAATGGGCTTCAAAGAACCAAACAATTCTCCTAGACTGCCATGAATTTCTTAAAACGATTTCTGGGTTATCTAATTGCTCAAGTTCTTAGAGAAACCCACGTCTCAGTTTTTCAAAATTCATTTTGGTTTGATCAGAAAACATGTTTAAAAATGACGTGTCAATAGCAGCTACGTTTTTCTGGCAATGGAATACGACTTCTCGAGAATGAAATTTTTCGCTGATTGCCACATGCATCAATGAATTGAGTTCAATTCAAAACCAACTTAGCTTCCTGAAGAATGGTCTCTCTAAATCACGGATTTGTTAAATGATTATGACTTCAGTTTTGCTGTAAATTTCTCGTTTCCTTTGGTTTTCCTCTCTGCTTCTCTTTTCTTGCTTCTTTGACAGCAGATTCTTGTTCAATTTCCTGGCCGCTTCATCCCAAAACCCTTTGTGAAACTTGAAACGTAATGCATTTTTTGCAGAATTCACACCATCTAAACCACAATTCATAGCGTCTCTTACAAAAGAAGCAACAACAATTTCATCTTTCAAATCCCATTTCAACCTTTTAACACCAAACCCAGTTGTTAAACTATCCAAACCAACTTCTTTTCTGATGCTTCCAGCTCTTCATTCTGTGTTTAAATGGAGGTCTAATTTCTGGAGATCCTTCTGCAAGCTGATCAAGAGGAGGTTGTATGAAGGTTGCTCGTAGTAGGAGCTGTATCAAACGACTTCACACCTTGGCCTGCAGAGCATGACCCTAAGGTTTTGAATCATCTCTGTTTTTAACAATTGTCCTCACTATTCGTCCTCTCTGTTTTTTCATGGGCCATGTTATGGCATTTGTTATTTTATTTTTTTTTTATTTTTTTTTGTTAATAAGAAATAACATATGTTGTATTTTGAAAAATTAAAAATATACATATGTATTTTTTTTAACAAAATATTCTTATTAATTTTTTTTTTAATAGTTATTTATTAAAATTATATGTATATTTTCAAAAATTTAAAAATATACATATATATTTTTAAAACAAAACAATTCAATTTTCATTTATTATTATTATTTTTTTTCATCATTTTTTTTTATAATTGATTTGTTTAATAAAATTATGTATATTATATTTTTAAAAATTTAAAATACACATATATTCATTAAACAAAACAATTTATTGAAATCAAAGTTTTTCATGAAAACAATTTTTTTATTTTTTATTTTTTTATTTTATTTTTATTGAATCAATTAAAATGATGAAGTTTATTTTGTCTCTATCTTTTTTTTCTTTTTTTCTTTTTTACATAACAATTCTTTTTCTGATCCTCCATATCACACAAAGTGCAGAAGGAGAGCATATTCAAGAATTATTAAATTTTTTTTAATATAACAATCCTTTTTTTTATCCTTCGGATCACACAAAGTGCAGGAGGAGAGCATACCAAGAATTATTAATTTTTTTTAGATGTAAGAAATAAGGCTACCTAGTTACACTTCCCCGACAACGACGCCAAAATGTTTGGTCAATTTAGTGTGTCCTAAATTGCTACATTAATTTGTCAATCCGGGATTCGTAAGCTGACGAAGTGTGGCGCACTATATGTGCAAGATAACCTATCTCTTACTTTTTGTCGTTTTTGGGTTTTTTATTTATTTATCTTGGGGGTTTTATCTTGGTTGGTTTCCTAATGTGAGATGGAAATTCTAAAAGAAAAGTATGGATATAAATGTTCAAGGCAATGATGTCCTTTATAATGATTTCCCAAACTTCAAACTTCAAAAGGGTTTTAAAACATGCAATGACAAAATTAATTCCTAAATGAAAATGTGCCACTATACTAGTCAAACAAACAGTGAACTATTGATCATGAAACCCATTACCCTTGCTGCTGTCTAAATACAAAAGAAACTGTGCTCAAAGAAATCCAAGAATTGCAAGAAAAGTAAAGCTAAAATCAAATTACATCAACTCATATTCTGACCCCTCACCATTAGTCTCGCTATGGCTTTCAGAGGTAATCATAAACAACTTGAGCAATCTGATATCTAATTTGCAGAAAAAATAAACTAATATCAAATTACACACTCATACTTCAATCCCTCACCATTAGTCTCGCTATGGCTTTCGGAAGTAACTGATAATGACATGAGCAATTTAATATCTAACTTGCAGAAAAATAAACTAATATCAAACTACACACTCATACTTCAATCCCTCACCATTAGTCTCGCTATGGCTTTCGAAGGTAACTGATAATGACATGAGCAATTTAATATCTAACTTGCAGAAAAATAAACTAATATCAAATTACACACTCATACTTCAATCCCTCACCATTAGTATCGCTATGGCTTTCGGAGGTAACTGATAATGACATGAGCAATTTAATATCTAACTTGCAGAAAAATAAACTAATATCAAACTACACACTCATGCTTCAATCCCTCACCATTAGTCTCACTATGGTTTTCGGAGGTAACTGATAATGACATGAGTAATTTAATATCTAATCTAACTAATAAAGAAAATGTACAAAACTGAAATAAATAAAACAGTGCTGGAATTAAAAGCTAAGAAAAATAAATCAACAGAAGGACAAGACTGATTCCATGTCATTAGTCATTGTAAAACTATGTGCAAATTCCCGGGCTGCCTACTGTAATCTGGAACAAAGACACTGATCAGTTAACAGCAGTATAAAGCATGAAACATAATGCTAAAAACTATGATTTCAGAAAGCAATCTATGTAAGGAAATATGAAAAAACAGAATTGAAAATGACTTATCTAGAAAACATGTAAAACCTCCTTGAATAGCAGGGGCCTCTGCTATCAATTTGGTGAAATTCTGTAGCTCCTTAAAGTTGTAATCAAAACAGCATCATAGAACTTATTTATTGAAAAACTCACAAATCTACATCCCATTCCATCTTAAGCTTTGTTACAACTACTTCACTCATTACCTGTGATGGGGAGAGAGAAACTACTATTTTATACAAAATATGAGGAGTCATCTCATTAATGGGAGTCCATGAATCTCTCCCTCCATCTCTAGAGTTACAATCAAAGTAGGAAATGATAAGACACATGTCTTTCTAGAGTTTCAACACAACTAAGAAATGAGACACATATCCTCTTAGAGTTTCAATACAACAAGGAAGTGAGACACATATCCTCTTGATCCTATAATCTTCTCCAACCAAATTCGAATTTGGCCTTAGAGTGCCACATAAGGGTCTTCTAGAAGTCTCCTTTTGACCTACACATGTCACAAAACTCATAACACATATATAGATATATGAAACTATGTTAATTTTTCTAGTTTCTAATCATAAATTCACTTTAAATACATAAAATAAATAACTTTGGAAAACAAGGATCCTAACCCATATATTTATGAAAATGGTTACTTGATGTAGGGTTTTAGGTCAAATGGCTATGGAATAAGAGCTAAATGGTTATGACATAATGGAAATATGTATGAATATGGAGAACACTTTTGAGACTCAACACCTTCCTTCAGCCTAAGGTAGATTTGGGCAATAACATCTTTGAAGAAAATGAATAAATCTGGTGGCCTGCAAGGTATGGTGTGTGGAAACTAGTGGATCAAGTATGAAAATTAATGGAAAGTGGTCCGCAGTGGTGCTGAGGGTCGAAGCCTTCAGTGAGGGGGTTGTATCTCCCTTCCAGTGGTAGCTGGTAAACGAGAGAAGGTTGTAGCCTTTCTGCAGCTAGGTGCCTGCGTGCTGGTATAAGTCTATGCTAGCATAAATTGTAAGAAGTTTTCTTTATAATAAATATTGAAGACTGAGATAACAGCAGCGGTGGTTTTCTCCCAAATTGGGTTTCCACCTTAAATAATGGTGTTCATATGTGTGGCTTATGTTTGATGGTTTGTTCTGTTATTTTTGTTCATACTTACTGCTTACTAAACATCTGATGAATGAATGATGCAATGATCTAAGTAAAGACATAATAAGATCTCTGGACATACACGTTGGATTCTGTAAAATAGCATATGGTTTAAGAGAAATAAAAAAGTGAAAAAGTTTTTCGACCCTAAATACGGTTACTATAAAGTGTTACTGCAGCATTAAAACAACGCAAACTCCAAGTATATAGATCGAATAGAATCACCCTCAAAATATTTGTGTGTAATTATTTTAGACCATACTTTGTCAGCCTTCAGAGCATGCCATAAATATTTTACCAACATCGCATTTGAGAAAAGTATGAGATTTAATAGATCCCAACTGCTAGATATTTTTGGGATAGAGATTGCCTCCAATTTGCAGAGATGGATTTTAGTGTGATTCAAGGAACCTCCCCACAGAAAATTTTCAATAATGGAATTAATTTTTTTAACATTGATTTCTAGGAGAAAGTACAGGTGAGACCAATAGACCACATATTGAGATAAGACAGCTTATATCAAGATATATCTACCACCCAATGAAAGGAACCTACTCATCCATTTGTGTATCTTTTTTTTAAATTTCTTGATCAGCCAAGTCCAATCACTGCTATTGTATGAACAAGGTTTGAGTCTAAATTCGAGATATGTTATGCCCAACATTATATGACTTCTACTAGTCCCCATAAACTCAGTAATAAACTTAATTTCCTCCACATCTCCCGAATCATACAGAAGGAGATATTTACCTTTTTTAATGCATAAACCAGAAGCAACTCCAAAGATATTGAGAATGTAGTGCAAATAAAACCATTGGTTCCTAATAAGTTTACCAAATACTAGAAAATCATCAAAAAATAATGAGTGTGTGACACATACCGTAGGAGAGAAAGCCAGTCCATCATAGTAACCCTTTTCCATTACCATCTTCATGAGGTTGTTGAATCAATCCATAATAAGGATGAATATGAGTGGGGATAAAGCATAGCCCTATCAAAGCACTCTTTTGGCCAAGAAAAAGTCAGTCGACAGTCCATTAATGAGAACAAAATATCTTTCTGAAGTTATGCATGCCATTATCCATCTAATAGACTGAATAGATAGCCCAATCTTTAGGAGAATTACCCTAATGAAAGACCAATCTACATAGTCATATGCCTTATGGATGTCAATATTCATAATTAGAGCCTCAGTTTTGTTTTCATGAATGGAGTGTAAAGCCTCCTGTCCTATAGCAATGGCATCATGTATAGACCTGCCACTTAAAAACCCGAATTGTTCCATAGAAATGCATGTTGATAGGATCCCCTGAATCCTATTTGCAATAATTTTAGAGGTGATTTTGTACACAACATTACATAGTGCAATAGGCCTAAAATCTGAGAACTGTTCAGGATCTGATGACTTAGGAATGATTGTCAAGAAGGTCAAATTCATATCGCTAGGAACAAAACCCATAATTCTAATCTATTCCACACCCATAAGCAGCTCATCCTCCAACATATCATAGAAGTGTAAATAAAATTCAGTCAGCCATCCATCCGACCCAGGACTTTTTTCATGTGCAAAATATTTTAATGCATCTTCTAACTCCTTCTTAGATATCTCCGACTCCATAACATTTTTTGCATGTAGGTCGAACATGGAGGGCATATGTTGTAGTACCCAAGCATGGATTTGATGATCAATTTCATGGTAAAATTTATAAAAATCAATAAAATAATTGAGCGCTTCAACCTGTATTTCCTCTGTTTATGTTTCACAGAGCCATCCATAGCCTTTATTCTCCAAATTGAATTCTTGTTCCTGCAGCCATTTGCACAGTTATGGAAAAACCTTGTATTCAGATTGCCTTCCTACAACCATTGAACTCTGATTTTTAATTTCCATGTAGTTTTCTATATTTTTAAAATCTCAAGCTTGTGAGCCTTCAACTTCTCAAGAGTGGAATAGGATAGAGATTCAGGTGGGGCGATCTTCATGTCCATATAAATCTAAGCAATCTTACTGTCGATGTCTCTCAACTCCATCCTAAGACCCACTGTTTTCTCTTTTTGCCATTTTTTAACAATGGTTTTGAGCTTACGTAGTTTAGCAGCAAACTTAATCCAACCCACCTGTTCTGGGTCATTTTCCTCCTTGCTCCAGCAGCCAATCACCATTTTATTAAATTCAGGGTCCTCTAACCATACACAGTTGAATTTGAAAGGCAATTCAGCCAATATGGGCTCCTGTCACCATCTGAGAGAGACCACCATATGGTTAGAGAGGCATGAAGAGTATACCGAAGCTTGGACATTCCCTAGTAGATTGATAAGAGAAGCCTTAATCATGGCCCGATCAAGGCGTTTACCAATAAAGTCACTTCCAATGTGCCTATTCATCCAAGTTGGCACCAAAGGAGAGGGTTTGATATCAATCAATCCTGAGTCAATGAAAATTTGTCCAATTTTATCATCCATAGGATCCTATCGCACCCTGTCACCCCATGAGTTTTCCACAGATAAAGTGGCATTGAAATCACCCATTATCATAAGATTATCTATACCAAGGAGCCCATATTGATCCAAACTTTCCCAAAAAGCCACCTTGGTTTTTCAAGGTGCATATAGGTTTATAAAGAAGATTGGCTCCTAGAGCCCTCTTATATTACCGTATAGAAAAATACCTCCAAGGAATTAATAGGCCTTTAGATTGTATAATAAAGTGTTCCAAGTGGCCAAAATTTCACCCGCCCGACCCACTGCATCCACTCCCATTGCATGCCAACTCGATCGTATAATTAAAATGGGATCAATAGCAACAGTCCAATTACAAAGAGTTTCTTGGAGAAATACCATTGATGGATTTATTTCTGAAAACATTTGGTGAAGGTGAATAATTTTAGAGGGTCCACCCAACCTTCTTACATTCAAAGATACCATAGTCATCATTTAGGTACTTCATTAGGGATGCTTGCTCTAAGGCCCTGAATATCACCAATTGTAGTAATAGGAAAATCATGAAAATCATACAGATCCCCTTGAAATAATGATTTTGTCCTGAGCCGACTACGAAAATGCCTTGATCCCTTTTTAGTAGTCTTCCTAACAGTGATGTTTAAAGCTGACTGAGGAGATATATGAGGAAAGGGTTTTGGAATTCCTTTATCAAAGACAGTAAGTGTAGCCATATCTAGCATCGGGTTTCCTAGAAGCGCATCTAAATCACTACCCATAGTATTCCACGGGGAATCTAGGTGTTGTGGGTGATCAGGTTCATGAGAATATAATAGAGAAACCCATTACAGGGGGGCATTGATGGTGAAACCACTAGCGGTTTAAAGGGATGTGGACATGGTGATAAGGTAGTATTTACCATATAGATAGTTCCCTGGGGGTCATCTATTGGTTTATCAGAGTGCGGCAAGGTTGACTCGTGGGAAATTGGAGATAATTATTGATTGTAGCAAGGGGAACCCGTGTTTTCAGGTAAAGATGGGGCTTTTTCAGTATGTATATTTAACAAAGGTAAATCTAAAGTGTAAGATATGACACTGTTATAAGAGGGGGGAATTGAATTACTTAAGTCGGACCCAGATGCATGAGCTGACTTCTTTCCATGTTGGCGACAAAAAGACATGTCTTTGCGGCGTCCTCTCCTCCATTGTCTTATAGGACAGGTTATTTGCAAGTGACCAATGTGGTGACATATGAGACAATGGAATGGCACACCTCAATAGTCCAGTATCTGTTGGTGTATTCGTTGTCCCCAAATTATATCAACATCACTCCGCAACCCACCTTGGAATGAAACTTCAACTAAAATCCAAGCAATTTTCTTGTCCGCAGTACCAATACATCTAGGATCCAAATATTTGGTCGTTCCAATGGAATTTCCAATAGCCCTAAGAATTTTCAAGGTCCAAAACTCCAGGGGTAAGCCTAGTAATTTGACCCAAATTAGTTTACTCTTTGGGGCATCAATTACAGGATTGAAACCCAAAAACCATGGGAGGAGCCGCATGAAACTGCTACCCCAGACCCAGGTTCGAGCCATAATCTTCCTACAATATTCCTCATGCAAAAAATTCCCATTGAACTAGTTCTCCATCATTTTACTTAATTTAGGAATTTAACCCAGAATTGGACACCAAAAGGTTTTTACCCACTTCGGCATATCAGTAATTAAATCATCTAGGTATAACCATCTTCCTATTAGTGCCTACTTTTGCAAGCTTGCAACTCTGTCCCAGAGGTCCTTATGTTCCAAAATTAATTTTTTGACATTGGATGCAGGTTTATAGCAACGTTCCTTGTAATGAATCTTCCTCCTTTATAAAACCAGTTGTGAATCAGAGTGTGCCTCATTCCTGTGCGAAGAAAAACCTTGCCTCTTCTAATTCTGGAGCTCGTTGGAAGTATGTTCTGGTACATGATTTGGGTTATGATCAGAGTCCACCCTTTTGCCATCCCGGACATCTTTCGCAACCGCTCCTTTTTAGCACGTAAGGTGGCGGAAATCAGAGCCTCATGGGTGGATGTGTCAGAAGAAAGGATGTAGTAAAATTATGGCGAGTGTAATATTGTCAAAATTGCTTGAAGCTTTTCATCAAACATTTCACCAAGGAAATCCCTCTTTTAGATTGACCAAAACCCTATAAATAATTTTATATATTTGAAGATATTGATGGGGACCACTGTTGAAAACTTCTTTGGGGTAACCAGGTCAGAGTACTGTCGGATTTGCAAACATTTTGTTGAAAACTTGGTCAATAAAACATTTATAGCGTACGCAAATTTCACCCAAAAGAATATCATACTCTCCTACTTTGCAAGAAACTTGTCAAAACCTTGCACATTTTTGTTTTAAATGTACACAGAATTTCACCCAAATTTTTTTACCAGGTTTTTGTGGAGTCAATTTTTTTGAGTCCAGACTCGAAGTCAGACTCAGGTGTTTTTGCTGACTATTTCTCAAGTTATTTTTTCCAAGTTTTTGACTTGGTCCCCCACGTCTAACAGTGAGTAGGCTATGATCACTTAGTCCAAGTGATACTTGGTAAGTTTTACCACTATGATTGGGGTCCTGGTAACAGTTTGCAGTGTGCACTTTGGAAACACTTCTATGATTAGCACAAAAATAGGGCAATGTAAAATGGGATCAAGCCTTCTAACAACGTTCGTTTAAAAATTTATTTCTTATCCATGAGTATGATTCTCTTTCGTTAGCTGTGTATTTTTTCTCCAAAGTTGTCGGATATCATGATGTTACATAATTGTTTCAATCTTCTCTTGTAGTATTGATTGCACCAAGAGTAATGCTAAAAAAGGTCTAACATAAAAAACTGCTGACATCACACAGTCACACAAGAATAGATCCATCTTAGCACAAGATTTATTGAGTGTTGAGATATTTGTAGGTGGATTTTTTCTCTCCCCTGGTGTGCAATAGATCCTGGGTTGAGATGGATCAATGCTAGTAAAATAAATCTCTCTAATTGGATTGATTTAAATTATTTTTGAGAGATATTTACATCACTCAAAATATTTATTTAGTATTGGTAACGGTTTATGCATTGTGGAAACTTCTCAAAGAGTAGCAGGGAAAAAGGGAAATATAGAATTGGTTCATATTTTGGGTGAATTTGGATCAAATAAAATCTACGTTACAACAATTTTTCGGCATAAAGGGACGAGATTCTGAAACATCAGACAAATCCCTTCAAACTTTCAACAAACGAGTGGATGGAGAAATCAAATTACATAAAATTGAGTCGTCCTAAGCTATTGATGGTAAGAAATCAATAATCTTTCATCAAAGATTAGTTCTCTGAAGTTGTTCGTTTTCATTTTTTGTATGAGTTTCCTTGATAGTTAGTTGGAAGGGCAAGACATTTTTCTTTCATATTTAGTGGGTTAGGTTAGTCAAATAAGGGTTGGAACTTTAGTTATGTTATTTTCTTGTTCCTAGGCAAAGAAGGGAGAAGGGAGAAAAAAATGTGACACTGGGGATGCCTAGATGAGATTGGCATGGCAAAGACATCCTTTGATCTTACTGGGACTTTAATTGGCACAGTGGGAAAATGGGGTCATCCTTGGTGCCAAATGGGGCTATCCTTGGGCATCCAAAATTTCTTGTGATGCCTCTGAATGCAAGGGAAAATGTTGACAATGTTGAAAATAACACAAAGAAGGAAAGAAACAAGTGGCAGTGCTGCCACGACATGCATATAATGAAACATCGTGTCACAATAAGCCATAGAGATATATTTGAGCTGCTTTCAGTATCCTTTATCTTTCAAAATCAAATAGTTCAGCTTCAAGAATTGAATTCTTCTTTCTTTTATGTATGAGAAGGGTGCTATTTTCACAAACTTGTGTCACAGATTCCCTGTACCCTCACAATCCTTATGAAGAGATATAATGCTGCTACATATTCTAGTGTCACAGAGATGGGCCTTATATCATCATAATAAATTCTATCACGAAGTAGCATCCCTCAGGTTTTCACACAGCATGCCACTAAACTATGATTCTTGATGATTCAAAAAGTTTTGTATGTCTTTGTATAGTTCAGATCACAAATATACATGTTCTACTTGTCATAGAGATGCTTAGAATTTTTACAAATGTAAATTTTGTCATTAAGTGTAGCTTCAAACATGGAATTGATCAGAATATTTGCTTTTATTCAAAGTGATGATTTTTGTCCCTTCTATAGACTATGTACCTTAGTCTTTTGGTCCTGTAGCATAGAGTAGATCACAGACTTTGATTCATTTTGCACAAAGGTATAGAGATGCTCAGTCCTTTATGTCACATATAAGACTTTTTTTGCATGTATTTAAGTTCATAATTTGTACATTTAAATGCCTTAGAGACGATCCACATGGTTTTGTTTTCTTTTAACTTTAGATCACAATACACTTCTATCCTTTGTCTCACAGTGCCATAGATTTGCATTGATGACGAAGATGATGATCATTTTAGATGTCAAAGATGGATAGTCTCCCAAATGAGTTGAGCTGCCTTATAAAATATTCTTCTCAGCCTACTTCCAACATCCTTTGGACATCCTTGAAACTCAAGATCAAGCATTTCTTCATGTTGTTGTAGCCTTCCTCTTTGCTATGATTACCTTGAGCCTCCTTAAGACCCAAACGATTCAACCATATAGGTTCCACCCCTTCACCACCTTTCTCATTCAGGTTTCAAAATCGATTATCTCCATCCAACTGTCTTCTGTCACATAACAACATAAACCAGAAACACTTAGGAGGAGGAAATGACTAGTCAAGCAACTCTTTCTGAAAAACCGTGGGATATGGGGCACTCAAAACGTCCTCCATTTCCAACAATATTTCTAATTGAAATTGGGCCAAAATTTTGATGGAAATCACAGTTCCACCAAAGTTGGAGTTTTGTCCATAGAGAACTCTGCCCCTAAGTACTTTGGCACTCTCCAAATTTACCCAAATCCTTAAAAACCTAAAAAAAGTGGATCAATCACAACCATGCCTGCGATATTTCACTGGATTCTGGCATAGGTTGCCATGAATGGTGCACTTTTAGTGCCCCTTTTCAAAGCTCCTGAAACCCTTCATGAAACAAGAGTTTCTTGACACTCTTCTTTGTATGATAGCATATAGTGGTTGAAGTGACATGTTTATGAAATGGAAATTATTGAGTATGGATGAAAGGAAATTCAAGTCATTAGAAATTCTGAAAGATAGGTAGAATTAGATATAGATGTGGCAATGAGTCGAATCCCAAATGAGTAGGTCCTACCCTCTTTTAAAGATAGCCAGATGCTCACCAAGATCTTTTACTGTTTATCCCCCTTCCTCCAATGGTTCTCTAAACTCCTGTTAGGGAATGTGATTTAGAAAGTGCCCTGATTCACCAAGACCAGAATGATTGAAATTTTGAGTCTTAGTAGTTAGACTAAGGTGATAGAAAATTCATAAACAACCACTGTGGACCTTCTAAGAGAACTATGAAAATGTGGGTGACTATAAACATGGACCCTAAACCTAATCACATCAAAATCAATATTAAGAAGTAAACAATTCTATTTGAAAAGTCCAAATAATATGAGAGGATTTTTTTTTTGGGAAATAATCCCAGAATTTTACAAGGCTAATAATATGATTACATGTCTTGAACTATTTTGGACTAATTTTATGTACACATAAACCTTTTCCCCTGCATTTCCACAAAAAAATTGTTGCATCAACCATTTTCACTATAAAGAAAAGGGACAGTGGGTGAAGTAACATGTTTATAAGACTAAAATTTTGTTAGAATGAAAGGAGATTTGGGTCATTATAAAACATGCTTTTTGAAAGAAAGATAGGATTAGATATCGATATGGCAATAAGTTGAAGCCCAAATGAGTAGGGCCTGCCTTCTTTTACTATTCATACACCTATCATCCGGTGGCTTTCTTGAAGCCTTTTGGGGAAGACGATTTGAAAGGTCCCTGATTCAGCATGGAAATTATGAATGAAATTGTAAATCTGAGTAGCTAGACCATGGTGATAGAAAATTCATAAAAAACCAATTTGGACCTCCTAGGCCAACTATGAAAAATGTGGGTGCTTGTAAACATGAAATTAGCTTCAGAGAGTGCCCTGATTCACCAAAGCCACTGTGGGTGAAATTAAAGGCATACATTTACATCAATAAATTGTCTTTATAAGTGTAACACCAATTCATATACATGACTCTAAATTATATATATTTATGACAAAATGACAAACCCCTAAAAGACATCAAGAAGAAGTCTTTGACCTATAATAAAAAACTCTTTGCTCATGAAACCCATGATGTGCAAGTATTACAAAATACATTTTATTATTACAAGTCATTATGAAGACTTAAATTAGTTACACATTCCAACATTCCCTCTTAACTAGGAAGGTATTCATAATGGTACATGGTCACTCTCAATCTAAAGAATCTCATAAGAAGAATTCGATTGGTAATCCATCTGTTATAGCATATTATTAACCATCATTGTCATAGTGCAAGGCCTTGATTAACAACTCCATCTCTTCACGATACCATGAACTACAATGCTGGCGAGACTAATGATTATAGACATCTTCATCATTGTCTCCAAGATACATACTCCACCCGCGTTTTCACTGAGTATGACCTCATAGGACTATTCTTTTGGTGATAGCTAATCCTCAAATAATACCCGTCCTTTCACGACTACTCTTACCTTGGATACCCTAATACATCCCCAATAGAGTATCAGATTCCAGATGATTATCCAATCCCACATTCTGTCTTCCAGGTGAAGACCAGAATGATACGTCTATCTCTCCCTCTCAATTAGGGAGGACATACCCATTCCTATAAAGGAATTTTCTCAAGCTCCCTCTTATCCAAGGACTTGTCAAGGCTCCCTCTTAGCCAAGGAATTTTCTAGGCTCCTAGGGACTTGCTTCCAAGTTTCTACCAAGTAAGAAACTTATTACCAGCCCCCCTCTTAATTAGGGACGTGTAGCAACAATGATGAAAACTCTGAGCTGCTCATGAAGAACTACTTTCTTTGATGTCATGAATTTCTTCATTGTTGAGGAGTCTTCATCTTTGGGATATCTTTATTAGGGCCCAAATCACCCATCAATTTTCATTTTTTTTCTGAAATTGATCCATCAATTTTTCATCTAGCCTACCTTCATATCATGTTGCTTTCCTTCAAACCATACTTCTTCCAAGGATCTTACATCCTGCAATATGGTTATCAACCTGTGGAAGACATATAATTCCCTTTGGCTACCCTGAATAATCTCATTAGATATCATTCAAATATAAATATGAATACTTAAATCAAAATTTACCTTAGTGATGATCTTTCACCATGACATCCTTCTTATAGGCATCGGCATCCTTTTTTTATCTCCTAAAGATATGTATTTTCAAGGGTCTCTATCTTTTCTAGACTTTTATTAGAGTCCACATATCTTCCCTGGAGATCTCAAATTCAAGTCTTCTTGGCTTCCTTGGATGTTGATTACTTCTTTCCATGGTTGTACTTCCCATGATATATTCCTTTTTCTTTCTCCAAAGTTTTATTTCATTCACAGGAAATTCCATTGTGCAGTTCCTTGATAATGTAAAACCACCTCATATTCCATATGAGGACATATTATGTCAGTTTCATCTAATTTAGATCATGCCCTTTTGGCAACCTATGCATCAGAAGAGTTTCTACTTTCTATTTTGATAATACTTCTAAAGATATAAGTATACTACCTGCAACCACATGGCATGACTTCATAGCATCCAGTGTCAACATATATATACATGTACCTCATTCTTTTCCTTTTGATTCATCTTGCAACAGGTTTCCTTAGAATGAAAGAGTTTCATTTTTTTGATCTACTTCATCAATATGTCATCATATTCTAATCCCAAAATCCTGTAAGTTAGAATTCTTGATGAAACCTTTTGCTTTATTCCTAACTAGTGAATCCAAAGACGATTCAATTAGAAAATGTCAACACCTATTTCCATATTGATTATTTAATGATGAACCTTGATCTAGATGCCTGCCTTACATACATATTGTTTTTAGTGAGGTTCCTAGGAGCCACTTCTTTCATGGCACTCTTGTTGACTGCTGTGGTCTTATTCCTTGGAAGGTTTTATCAACACGATTGATCTGGATTTATGCAGGAACGCAATAGAATACAGAAATAACCATAAACATAGAGATGTAGCAGAAATAATGTGTCATTTCATTAATATCGGAAATATGCTTACAGACATAATGGAAATAAAATAGCTAGGGTGTTGGTAGCGAATCTCTGAGAAGAGATGTGGTGGCTATAGACCTCTGCACTGTGTTACAATGAGGCTCAAGGGCCTATTTATTATGGAGAAACAATGGAGAACTCTAAACGTCCAAAAACCTAACCCTAGGAGATGAAGCACCAAAACTATGGGCCCCGTTTGGGTAAATTGGTGTTTCAACTTCCTGGGGACATAACTTCGGCATACTATCTCCGTTTGACGCACATGATACATAATTAGAAATATCTATCCAAGGACTACAAATGTCACCAAAAATATCAACTCCAGAACGAAATCATATTTTCTGGAAAAACGATGCCCAAAAAACATCGTTTAGGGCCTCAAAACGGCTCCGGATGTTCAAAACCTGAAAAACTGCTAAAAATAGTAAGTGGTGTTGAATGTGAAAAGTTTCAAGAATTTATGGTGTGGGTCCAAATGGATTAGGTGGGTGGCCACCGATATCCACCTGGATCACTCCTCCCTACTTAGGAAGCAATGGTCCCCATTGCGTTGAGATCCTCCCTGAGATGAAGAAAATTCTGTTGAACTGGGTATTAGATTTGTTGAAGATGTCGTGGACCTGTGGGCAGACATGTTGGATGTGTTTTGTAAATTTGGTTTCTTTATCAGCCTTGGATAGTACCTATGTGGATTATGTATGTGTATTTGCAGGAGGTATGGCAACATCAGGCGGTGGTGTAGTGGGGGTTAGATCAATGGAGTGCTTGTCTTGACAGTGTAGAGGAACCTCTGTGAGTGAGGAGAAAATGTCCTCGTATCCCTCCATGAATTTTTCCATCTACTGTAGCCGTGTAGGGGAGCCTTGTTTCGACATTTTTTCCACAATATTATTCTTTCCCTGTGAGAGAGTTGTAAGGAAAATGAATTTCCTGGTTTGGGAAACAATCTTACTGTGTTGTTTTGGAGTAGTCAAAGAGATGATAGGAGGCGGTACTACCTCCGGTATCCTATACAAGTTATTTCCCAAAGTAATAATAATAGCACGAGGCCTAGACTCATACACAGCATGTCGCTTCCACAAGTATGGTTGGCCCAATAATACATCAGTTACATCAAGAGGAGAAACATCACATAATACCTCATCTGTGAATGGCTTGATGCTGTACGGAAGGCAGCACTATTGGCAGATGCAAATATCTCTCCCTGGGTGAAGCCACCCGATGGTATATGGCTGTGGGTGTGCTATGGTTGGTAGGCCGAGCCGCTTCATGACCTATGCTGAAATGAGGTTCTTTTGGCTTCTGCTATCGACAAGAAATTGTAGTGGAGAACCATTCACCCACATTTGCGAATGGAAGAGGCACTCCCCCTCCTCTGGATCCTCTGGGTCCTCCCTCTGAATCTTGGTGGTGGCAATAATGGCAGTGGGATCTGCATCAATGATCTGATTCCCTTTGTCATTGCCTTTGTCTGGTTCTAACTCAGGATCATAAAATGCATCTGATTCGGGTGCCTTTATTTCGGCCACCAATGACTGTTTGGCTCGACACTCGTTTTTGCTGTGAGTGGGGCTATTATGAAATTCACACCACTTCCCTATGTCCTTATTTTGATTTGTGGTGTTGTTCTGAGTCGCATCGCTTTGGCCTTGCCCCTTGTTCTTTGGTTCGTGGGCACCTTTCGGATTCGCAGATCCAAAGTCTCGCTTCTTCTGCTTAAATTTCTGCTCAGTCTTGGCGGCATAGCGATATGCCGTACCAAGCGATGTAATGTAGAGGAACTCCATTTCCTCTTGAATATGTTTGTGTAGACAACCGCAGTACTTGAGCACCAAATGTCTCTCTGAATATTTAATACCCAACTTTGTGCGCAGGGTATGGAACAGATTCGTCAGTTCGTGCACATCTTGATCCCTTTGTTGCCGCAGCATGGTCCATTGGATGTATTTGTCCTCATAGCTTCCCACAGGGTAATATTGTTCCTTGATGTCATCTCGGAACAAATTCCAAGTTGGTGTGGCCAAGAAAAGAGAGGGTGCCCCCTTGTCCTCTTTCTCATGATAGGTTTCCCACCAGTCTTTGACATGGGGGGCGGCTTTGAGGAGTGAAAAAATAATATTTTCTCAGTTAAAGAAATCATGGACCGAGAAATACCCTTCCAGAAAATTCAACCATCTATCTATTATGTCTGCATCTATTTGGCCTTCAAATATAGGAATATCAAAGTTTACCTGTACCTTGAAGGGAGTGGTGCCTCCAAAGTGGCTATTGAATGCAGATACACCATAGGTGGGTAGTCGTTGAAGGATTTGAGAAAAGTTATCCATCATCGTGTTCCTTTGTTTCTCGAGGGCCTCCTCAAGCAATATTTTGATAGGATCTCCTTCTTCCTCGTCTTTCTTTTCTTCTGCCATGGGAGGTCATTGAGGTTTGTGAGGATGATCTTGCAAGGGTTCAACCAAATCGAGCCCTAACTCCTTATACCTTGACTGCGTTGGGGACATGAAAAGAAAAACAAAGAAAGAGCAGACCGCTTTGATACCACTGATCCGGATTTATGTAGGAATGCAACAGAATATAGAAATAGCCATAAACATAGAGATGTAGTGGAAATAATGCGTCATTTCATTAATATAAAAAATATGCTTACAGACATAATGGAAATAAAATAGCTAGGGTGTTGGTAGCGAATCTCTGAGAAGATATGTGGTCGCTACAGACCTCTGAACTATGTTACAATGAGGATAAAGGGCCTATTTATTATGGAGAAATAATGGAGAACTCTAAACATCCAAAAACCTAACCCTCGGAGATGAAGCGCCAAAACTATGGGCCTCGTTTGGGTAAATTGGTGTTTCAACTTCCCGGGGACGTAACTTCGGCATACTATCTCCGTTTGAAGCACATGATACATCATTAGAAATATCTATCTGAGGACTAAAAATGTTGCCACAAATATTGATTCCAAAATGGAATCATATTCGCTAGAAAAATGATGCCCAGAAAATGTCGTTTATGGCCTCAAAATGGCTCCAGAAGTTCAGAACCCAAAAAACTGCTAAAAATAGTAAGTGGTGCTGAATGTGAAAAGTTGCAATAATTGATGGTGTGGGTCCAAATGGATTAGGTGGGTGGCCACCGATATCCACCTGGATCAACGATTTCCATGCAAGCTATTATACATTGTCTTGAAACTTCCCTATTTTTGCAGAGAAGTTAGTGTCATGCTAGTGATTAATTTGAAATTGTATTTTAGTGGAAAAATTCACTTTTTTTTGGTGGAATAGTTCATAATTTATTCTGATATTTTTTTGCAAGTGTACTAGTCATGATGATAAATGTGTGGTTTACTTCAGAGGTTTCTTAGTTCTTTCTAGATACTTTTTTCATCATTTTCTTGAATACTTCTCTAGTGCTTTACCTTCATATTTTATCCCTTGCACAATTTCTCCTAAGGTCCATGTTGTTATTTTTATTGGTTGTTTCTATGGAAACTTTTTCCTGAGGTTCTGCAAGGTAAATCCAAATGCAAAAAATACTATTTTACATATTGATATTTGTTCAAGAAATTCTTGTGTGATACTTGAATTTCATAAATCTAGATTTATATTTCGTTATCTATATCAATATATAAGAACATGCCCATGGATTGTTCATATTTCTCAAACTATGGAGTTGTTCCTTTCTTGTTGCATGTTCTTTTATATTGTTATGTTGTGATTCAAATTTCTAGTTGTGCTTTCCAATTATTCTCCTATGTAGTACATGCTTTGTTAGATTATATCAAAAGTTATTCTTATTGTCTTTTTATTATGTATATTGAACATATTATTTCTAGAAACTTTTGATCTTCCTAGATTTTCTATTACTTTAGTGTACCTTTGCACCTTTAGGGGAAATTTCTAGTTTAAAGTCTAATTCTTTAAAGGGTGCTAGCTCAATGGAAGAGCACCTGCTTTACAAGCTGGAGGTTGGTGGTTCGATTCCATCCCCTGATATTCATAGGGAATGAGGACGATCAATTTTTGGTGGCAGATGATCTTTTGACCATCACCAATAAGCTTATGGTGACATTTTTCGACCTTCACCAAAATATGAAATGGTGACGGTCAATGAACGCCACCATATATACGCATCAATAGTGACAACCATTAAAGGTTCGTCACCATAAATCTTTGTTGTTGATATGAAATGGTGAGGGTCATTTTTTGTCATTATAGTCATTATTCGTGATGGGCCTTGATGTTACCAATGCGTTTATGGTGATGGTCACTATCTGTCATTATAATCAATATTCGTGATGGACCTTGAATGTCACCACAACACATAATTTTGGTGATGCCACCTTTGGTGACGTTCAGTTTTTTGGTGACAAAGGCTATTGTCCATCACCATGGCTCATATGAAATGGTTATGGTCACTATCTGTCGCTATAAATCATTATTGGTGACAGACCTTGAATGTCACCAAAACACTTATAATTTTGGCGACGCCACCTTTGGTGACATTCAATTTTTGGTGATGAAGGCTCTTTTGACCCTCACCAATGATCTTATGGTGACCATTTTCGCCCCTCACCAATGTCCTTTTTTCTTGTAGTGGGTGGGCATGCGATGAAGATAGGGTAGGGGAAAGTGCAAGGGGTTTACTCGTAGAAGTGACAAATTGTGGACCCATCTATGTTAATAATTAGAGAGTTAGGGCACCCCTCAATAAATATAGGTCGTTGATCTATTTAGGCTTGTTGCATGAGGGATCTAAGCTATGAATAGTTTAACCATTGGCCACATGGGTGCCACATGGCACTATTTGATTAGTTAGACTTTGAAGGGGCATATATATTGATCTAGAGGTTATATTGAGATAAAAATTATATTATCATAAAGATATGATGAGCTCAACACAATGCTGTTATCCAAAGTTAATTCTGCAAACTTTGGGAAATAAGAAATTTTGTAAACCCATTTCCATAATGAGACCATGGAGGTTGGGTTAGTTAAATCTAACACTTCCTATCAGCTTAAAAAAATCTAAGGGGGTGGGAGGGAGTGTTACATATTTGTATCTGAGTAAAGTTCTACATTGGACATTTGGAGACATGATTTGGAACTCTATTACATAGTTTGATACATAAAAATAATTGTTTTTCGTGTGAAAAATGTGTGTTGGTTGTATAATTATGACTGATGAATGTGTGTTGTATGCATGTGTTGATATCATAATTTTAAAATGATAGAAATGGCATATTTTGGTATGTTAATTGTTTTATAATTGGCATGCTAACTTTATGTTTTGTTTTTCATATACCCTCATATCCATATACTTATTGTAAATAAGCCAAGCTAATGAGTAAATTTGTTACTTATATATGTGTGTGTGTGTGTGTGTGTAATATGGTTGGATAATAATTATGTGTGTGTAATAGCACATAAGAAGACACCAAGGAAAAAAAAGATAATAAAGGGATGAGCAACGAAATGGTGCAGTACAACATTGATAGAGCCTAGCATGGTCAAGAAGAAGAGTTAGTGCAGAAAAGGAGAGAGGAAGGATCCCCTAACTAGATGGATGACCTTATAAGTTTAAGGGTTGATCTAAGAAGTTAAAAGGATGAAAATGGAAATATTGTCAGAGCTTAGGGAAAGAAAGAAGAAGTAAATGCAGTTATACTACAAAGTATATTGGAATTGAAAATAAAAAAGTAGCATGAGCTAGATGTCAACTACCTAGCGAAGTATAAGTACATGAAGATTCCATTAGGACTTGAAAATCATGAATTCAGAACTGATGGTGTATGTTATCCTCCACAATATCCCAAGGCTGAGAGGGAGATCGATGGAGGTAACCTCAAACCAATCTTTTAGTTTGGAAGCTAGCCCTACCAAACCAGAGAGGGCTCTCTCTATGAAACTCACATCCAAGGATTTGAATGATACAAGAATTGATTTTAGGCTAGACAGTTCAGATCATGTAGGGTTTGAAAATTTTATGGTTCTTTGTTGGATCAAGAGTAAAAATCATGGAAATAGGTCAAGTCTCAAAGGTTTGAGTTGCAAGACATATAGAGGAGTAGGGTAGGCATGCTTTTGTGATAGCTTAAAGGTTGGTTGATGTAGTGTAGGGTTGAATGAGAAAGAAGATGAAAATGAGCATGTATACCATGAATTCATTTATCAAGAAGACAAACACACAAACATGATATTCCTAAAAAACCATAGCTTAATCAAATAATTTTGTTTAATACCTCTTAAGAAAATCACTGAAGAGGAAAGATATGGTAAGGAGACTAATTTATCATTCATATAAATATTTAACACATGGAAAAAATAATCACAAACTCACACCATAAGAATTCATGAATAATAGTTGCAACTGTCCTTTAATTCCCTGTAAAAATGATGAAGTACTAGCTACAATACTTCCACTCTCTGATGTCCAACCTTTAGATTGACAGAAAAACACATACATATAGACCAAAAGCAACTTCCCCTCTATCAAGGGTCGAATCCCTCAGTGTAGGAACAACTTACACAATAATATTTATCAAGACCTAATGACTAGGAGGTTAAACAAAATCTCCTCAATTAGACCAACTGATACATTTGACTTTACCATTGTGAAATAAGCATGGATATACATCAAAATTTCATTTACAAGGCCAATTTACATTCATCCCATCATGTCAAATCAAAACTTTAGAGACTACATCACAAAACACCAAGTTTTATCGAAGAAACCCTGAAAAATTAACTAACAGGTAAAAGCATAGTGCCACCTACAAAAGCACAGCGCCATGAGGAATAAACGCATCACCAAATTTGAGGAAACTTTTGAGGGCCTTCCATTGCTCCAAATCAAGCTATGAAAGTATGAATGGAAATATGAGGATGTCTAGTTTTCATTAGACACCTCAAGCAAGAAAAATGACCTCTCTAAGGCAGATAAAAACTCATTCTCCCAAATTTACTGCCAAAAGCACAACACCTAGTCCAAAAAGGTGGCAGAAAGTGACTTTTTGACCTATTTTTGGGCATTTTCTCCCAATATTTTTGTTGACAAGGAAAAATAACTACATATATGTAATGTATAGGGTACTATATATCCACCAAGGTATACGTTATGGCATTTAGAGGTCTAGGGAAAAATCGCAGTGCCAAGGCGTCGTGCTTTTGGCTGAACTGGTATTCCTATTTATGCCAAAAGTCACAAAAAAACAAAATTTCTCAAAATTTCCTCAAAATTTCCTCAAATTTTCTCCATGAAGACAAGTGATGATTTTTCAAGAAATGAGGGAAGCCTTAGCCAACAAGTCAAGTTTATCCTTCTCTTTTTGCCTCATTAGGGTTTGCTTCAGCTTCTTCAATTCCTTTATTTTGATTTGGGAGACCTTGTTCATTGTATAATAATGCATGGCCATGTGTCTTTGTAGTTTTTTGTTCTTTTTTTCCCTCTTTAGAAGCTTATCCACATGGAAATTCACTCTATCCATCTAATATACTTTGTATTTTTCAATTTCTGCCACAATGATTTCATCAATAGTCATTTGACCTTTTGGTGGATATGGTTCCTTTTGCTACTTAATTTCCCTCTTGTTCTTGGTCTCCTTGTTCTAACCTACTATTCTTGATCCTCTGAATCATTGACATCAATAAATGCATTACCTTTGGCATCATTCTTTCTCAAATCTTCTTAGGGCTTGTTTAAGAGCAATTGATTTACTTTTAGCTACATGTTCTCATGTTGCAAGAATGAGACGAAGAAATTTTCCTTTGAAAAACTATATTTCAAAGGAAGAGAGCTCAAATACAGTTCTTCTTTCTCCTGGATGATCTTCTCAGTTGTTTTTTCCTCCTCATGCACTTCCAAATTTTCTATATTAGTGTCAAGATGAACTTGTTTCTCATCCTACAATGGTGCCTCATGATGTGATGATGTTTCTTCCTCTGGTGTTGGCTTGGCTGTTTCAACAATGTATGGAGAAAGCACAAGCCTATTTCATCTAACATATGTTTGCATCACCTCTACCCTAGGAGTTATTATGATAGGTTTTCTGGTGGAAGCCAAATCTTTTTGTGTTGGTTGAGTCAAAGGCATAGAATTCCTGCTTAACTAAGCTGGAGAAGAAAAACGAGACTTTGAATATATGAAACCATCCCAAGACAAATTGATCTGTGTTAACTAATGCCAAACTAGGATTTTCACCAAACCATGGTGAAATAAACTAGCATGATGATCTTCACCTAATATATGTACCTTCTATGCCTTTTTTACCATACTTCTGTAAAGGTAATGAGGAAAGTTGAGAACTTTCCCACTGGTGAAATGCGTCGATAGTCTCACATTATACTTATATAACCTCGAGTACCTACCCTCACATGTGAAATATTTCATGAAAAAATTCATCAGAGGGGAATACTTCTCCAGCAAATGTCTAAATGGAAAGATGTGTTTTGGAGCAGCTTTGTATGGAGGTTTCAAATACATTTTGTAGTTTTCAATGTCGAGGCCTCTTTTCTTGAACCAAAGTTTTCCATTGTTTGGAATCTTTGTAGCTGTGGAAATTGCCTCTGTTGAAATATTTAACACAACCCCTACAATATTCATTTTATCTCTCCTTAAACTAGTGGAAAAAGTGTTGGTAAGTTTGTCATGAAAACCAAGTTCCTCAACCTTTTGGAAAAAGGCAAGGCAACCTACATCCTAGAATGATTCCTTAAGGAAGGGTTAAGACATGATATCATGTGTTGTAGTGGCCTCATACCTGCTAATCTGACCTCCCTTATGCCTCCTCTACTCAGTGGTTTTAGAATCCATAGTAGACCCTAGCTCAATGGGAAGGGGAATTAGGGTTTAATGTAGCGAAAAACAGGGGATTTGGGTAGTTTTTAGGAATGAATATAGATGAAGGGGTTATGGGTCTTCTAAATACTTGGGAAAATTTAGGGGGGTAAGGATAGATGTTAGGAAGTGGGGAGACATCAAATTTTAGGGAATGAGTGAGGGGAAGGAGTCCAAAAGGGGAAAACACAATCCTCACCTAGGAAAGTGTAGTATAGGCTAGGGTTTGTGGGAAAATAGTGAAAATGAGGGATGGGGGTGAGGTAAAATGTTTAGGAAGGTATATGAAAGGTGGGTGAAGGTGAATGAGATTTAGTCTCGGGGTTTTTCTCAGCATTTTTTTCAAAGGTATTATGAAACCAAGCAAATGTAGCAAAACCCTAGAAGAGGGAATTGTGATATTTCCAAGCATGAACTGAAGATTGATGATGAAACCTCTAGAAATGAATATTTTGCTTCCTTGAGGAAAACACAACACACTCTGGAAAAAGTGCAGCGCTGCCAGTGAAAAGTACAGTACAGGAGGAAACTTGGGTCTTTGATGGAAATAAATCACTTCTCTGAGGGTATAACTAATCTTTGATGGTGGAGTGATATTTATTGAAGTTAGAATGAGAAAATGAGTTTCTTTTTTGTTCTTTTAATAGCTTGGAAATTGATTTTCTCTTTAGTGGTGTAATGGTCCCACCATTTCCTTTCACATTTTGTTTTGAATTAATAGTGAACTGGAGCCTTAGAACCTTTTATTCATATTACATCATGATAGAAAAAAAATACACTTTGAAACCTTTATTGAAGATTTTTCACTATTACTACTCCTTCAAATGATGATTTTGATGGTAAAATCACTGATTTTTATGTTTTTGACCCTATGACCTAATGATGACACTACATGAAATGATGAGCAGAATGATGACCATGGGGATGTTTGACTGAGATGGTGATGAAGACATTTCAGTGATGTCTCTTCAAAATGAGTGATGCATGAACAAAACATGAAATGAAAGGAGTTGTAACACACCTAGACATACTAACCAATGACCAAATTTTTATTTGAAAAAATATTTGAAACCATAAAAAATTGTAGTAGGACCCTATCAAAAACCTTGTAAGAGCATATTTGATCACTAGTGATAGGCATGACTGATATACACTAACATTGTATAAGGCACTAGATCTAATAAAAGGCACTATAATACAAGTGAAGATACGTTGAGATATGGAACTCCAATAAGTACTCCAAAGAGGACAATAGGTATTCATGAGAAAATTTCTAAAGTTGCAACTAAAAGACATTATTAACAGAAAAGGAAACAAAAAAAATTGATTCCATAAGGGTTTAAGAAAACAAAACCTCCTACATTTGATGGATAGGTGAAGAATGTTTAGGAAGTACAGACATCACTACTAGGAATGAAGTATTTAAAGGTTCATAATTACTCAAATAATATGCATGATAGAGTATCCATTCTCAACTTGAAAGAAAAGGCTGAAATATGCTTGGAATACCTGAGGAATGTCAAGAACATTAGAGAAAAGGAGTTAATTTCCTTGAGTATATTTGAGAGGTATTTTTGGGAGAAGTACCTATCTGATAGGAACTATGACAACAAGGTCCAAGAATTTCATGAGAATAAATTGGGGAAATTGAGAAATGATGAATATACAAACAAAATTTTAGAGTTGTTTAGGTATGTTCCTTACAAAAAGGATGATAAGGTGAATATATAGAGGTACCTCAGTGGATTGTCGTAGAATTTTAGGGATATATTTGAATTTAATGAACCTAAATAATTGGAGGACATGATTAGGAATATGAAGTACTTCTATGAATAATCCAAGCATAAGATTGATTCCTAAATTGATTGGAAAACAAATTAAGCCCAAATTTGGAGGGAAAGGGAAAAAAATTCAAGACATTGTCCAAGAGGAAGGAGTGTGAATTTTACCACTCATTCAACGGTGATCTTCATAACAAATACATGACTTCTAATAAATATCGGTTTTATTAGCTGGTAGGGGAGAAATCCAGGGGGTCTAGATTAGAATCTATGCAATTTTAGACTTTTGGAGAAAATCACATACAATGAGATTTTCCTTAGCAATAGACGAGTAGACCAAGGTTGTAAAATGTGCAAGAAATGGATACATTGAAATATCTGGCTCGGATAATACCAAGAATTTATTCCACATTGGACAATATGTAGGAATATCACTAAGCATCAATGATCGATATGGTAGGTATGGTCAATAACTAGCCTATTTCATTTTTTATAGATCTAGTTTCTAATTTCAGTTATGTTAGCCCAAAATTTGTAGAGAAGTGTGCACTATAGAAGATAACACATGAAAGGTTGTGGTTAGTTTAGATGTCCAAAAGAACTAAGAAGCGGGTTGAATATGTGGTGAAGTCATGCCCAATAATGATGAACAACATGCCCACATCCACAGACTTGAACATATTTCCACTGGGTTCATATGACATGTTAGTCGGCATGGAATGGCTAGCGGGCCACAAGGAAGAAATCAATTGTTACAAAAAATCGATGAAATGTCTCAGTGATGAAGGGGAAAGAGTGACATTTAATGGGATAAATAAACCCATTATTTCTAGGAAAATGTCAGCGCTACAAATGAAGTGGTGTAGCCGGAAAGGGTGGGAATTATATGTTGTTTAAGTTACTAGTAAATCAGAAGATAACAAATATAGAACAGAAAAATATCTTATATTAAAACAGTTTGACAATGTGTTTCCTGAGAACATCCCAGGATTTCTTCCAAGAAGAGAAATCGATTTTTTCAATTGAATTATTTCCAGGATCGACATCAGTGTCAAAGGCTCCATATCGGATGAGCACACTAGAGCTGATGGAATTGAAATTACAATTAAATGAAATGTTGGACAAGGAATAAATCGGGACCAACATGTTTCCTTAGGCACCTCTAGTGTTATTTGTGAAAAAAATGATGGCACAATAAGATTTTATGTTGACTCCAAGAAATTAATGATAAAGCCATGATAAGGAATGGGTAATATTTTCTAAGGATTGGTGACCTATTTGATCAGCTAAGAGGAGCTACAATATTTTCAAAGATAGACTTGAGGTTTGGGTAAACCATTGGGTATGAATTAAGGATGAAGATATCCACAAGACAAATTTTATAACTAGATATGGACATTATGAACTTTTGTGGTGCCATTTGGACTTGCAATCACTCCAACAATGTTTATGTGTCTGATGAACAATATTTTAAGTCCATATTTGGACAAGTTTGTGTTGGTATTTGTAAACATCATTTTGTGTTATTAAAAAAACCAAGAAGGAACATGAAGAACATTTGGAAGCATTTTTGAAATTGTTGAGAGAACACAATCTTTATGCCAAACTCATCAAGTGATTTATTCCAATAAAAATTTCAGTACTTGGGACATACTATTTCCAAGGAAGGAGTAGCATTGGATCCTTAAAATATCAAAGCCATTATGGAGTGTCCTACTCCTTAGAAGCTAGAAAAAGTTAGACCCTTTATGGGATTGGTTGGTTATTATAGAAGGTTTATTCATAATTTCTCAAAGAGTGGACATCCAATTACAGCATTACAGAGAAAAGGAACTAAATGTCAATGGACAATAGAATATGTATCCAACTTCGAGCAGCTAAAACATCTCCTCACACATGCACCAGTATTAAGAATAATATAATAGTATACAGGGAGAAATATTTTTTTGTTTGCATTGATGCCTACAAGGAAGGTCTCAATGACATCCCAATGAAATAAGGATAGGTGGTTTATTACGAATCAATGAAGTTTAATGAGCAAGAGAGAAATTATATCATTCATGACTTGGAACTAGAAGAAAAGTGCATACATTGAAAATTTGAAGGCACAATTTGTTGGGAATAAAGTTTATATTGATGTAAAATCATGAAGGGATAAGGTATCTATTTGATAAATCCAAGCTAAATGCAAGACAGGAAAGGTGGATAACCTTGATCAACGAACTTGATTTTGAAATAAAATATATCAAAGGAAAGGAGAAAAAAGTATTTGATGCACTTAGCAAAAGGATATGGCAGCCATCAGAACATGTGAAGTTTACATCAAAGAAGGGATTATAGAGGTAGTGAAGTAGAATAAGCATTACCAATAAGTAAAAGAACACTTGCAGTAAGGGCCAGCAGGAACATTAAGCAATAATTACTCACTCATAGAGGATGGAATGTTGAAATTTGAAGGTAAGTGGTATATACCTTGCATGGGAAACTTCAATAATCTCATCTCCGATGAATTCCATAAAATACCTTATTTAGGTCATCATGATTATCATAAAATGATAACAAATATGAAAAAGTTGTACTACTGAAAAGGTACTAAAAAGGATGTTGATGAGTACATTTCCAAATTATTAAAGTGCCAACAAGTGAAAGTGGAATTTAGACATCGAATGGGATTGTTGCAACCAGTCCCATTCCTGAATGGAAGTGCGTAGTAATTTCTATGGACTTAATCTTATGGATTCCAAATACATCTAGGAAACATGATGCCATAACGATGGTGGTAGATAAGCTGAGTAAGGTAGATCATTTTATAGTTGTTAAATCCACCCAAAAGGAAATTGATATTGCTCAAATTTTCATGAAACAAATATTTAGATTTCATGGTATAGCCAAGAATATTACCTTAGATTGAGATGCAGAGTTTACTTCAAAATTTTGGAAAGCATTATTTTTTGGTTTTGGAACCGAGTTACCATTCAATACGTCATATCGTCCTCAAATGGATGGATAGACTGAAAGAGTAAATTGGGTAATATAGGACATGCTGAGAATGTATGTCATGTATAAGACTAAGAGGTGGGAAGATTCTATTTTTGTTATAATTTTCCTATAAAAATGGGTACCAATAATCATTAAAAATGAGTCCTTTTGAGGCTTTGTATTGCAAGAAATGTAATACACCCATCAGCTGGAATGATTCAGTGAACATGGTGCTTATTGGACCTGATATGTCGAAGGAAATGGAACATTAAATAGTTGTCATTAGGAAGAAATTAAAAGTAGCTCAAGACAGGAAAAAGATCCATGCATACCAACAAAGAATGCACAGGGAGTTCCAAGTGGGGGAACATGTTTATCTCCACATTAGACCAATGAAATTTTCACTAAAAATGAGGGCTTGTGCTAAGTTGGCACCAAGATTTTGTGGACCATTTTAGGTTTTAGAAACAGTGGGGTAAGTGGCATCCAAATTGGATTTTCCAACCATAGTGAAATCACATGATTTTTTCCATATTTATTTGCTTAAAAATTATGTGCACAATGATAATCATGTTATTAATTGATCTGTGAAATAGGTGGAATCCAGGGGAGAAATATAACTAGAATCACAGTGAATTATGGATCATAGGTAGATAATTCTTCGAAATCGAGTAATCAAGCAGGTCAAAGTGTTGTGGAAGCACTTTGGACCATATGAGGCCACTTAGGAAATGAATGATCAAATGGGGGTATCATACCCATTTTTTTGTTATGTAATGAAATGTAAAAGGAACACTGTATGTAAATCTCGTTGTAATTTTTTTTTTCAAGTATAGAACATCAAGGATGTTGTTCCCCTATGGGGGTGGGGTCTATGACTTCCCATTTTTCTACCCTGGTTGTAATTTTCATTATGAATTGTAAATGCATGTAAATAATGGGGGAAAAGTATAAATAATGATTATATGAGGAGTGGAAATCGATTTGATGGTATAAGGAGGAGAAGTTTCTTGAAAAGCCAAGAAACTACAGTTATTTTACCACCTAATCCCTTGATAAATTAATGGCATTTCTAGTGCAAGAATTGAAGAAATTATGGGGCAGTTTGTAGTGAAGGATGGAAAAACCCATACAATCCCTGACTTGCAAGACAATTTGTGGAAGTTAACAGGTAAGGGGGAGATGATATGTAAGGTATGGGGGTGAAGGCATACAGAGAACATAGGGAGTGGTGGATGCAAAAACACAAAAAAAAAAAAAAAAATGTTGGTGTGTTCTCAGATAGAGAAAGAGGAGTCACATGCACAACGATTGAGGTTCAAGCACATGAGTGAATTTCACTCATAGGAATATGTTTGGATAGGCATACAAGATTTTTAAAGTGAACTCATAAAATTAAGGAGCTCAAGGAGAAGTGTAGACGTAAGAGTGAAGTACACAGGTGGATACACTTAGTTTTCATATGCCTATGGGTCAGTAGGGGGGAAATTGTGTGCTTTGGATTCCTATTTGGAAAAGTGGAGACTCTGTGAATTTGGATACCTACAGGGCTTTGTAGGTGGAAGTATTATGTGATATAGATCCCTATTCAGTAGGTGGAGACACAAGGGATATGGTTCTCTATAAGAATTATCAGGTGGAGACATTTTGGGATTTGGATTCTCTATAAGTGGGTGGAGACACTATGAGATTTGGATTCCTACGTGATTGGAAAATTTGGTATTGTTGTGAATTCCCTTGAACACCTTACTCCTCAAGTACTAGATCTAGCTTAAAGGTGGTCAGCTATAAGAAAGATTGCAATGTAATTTCCCTATGGTTTGGTGCAGAATTGAAGTCCCTCCCTTAGTTTCCAGCCATTCAAACTAATCATATAAGTTTCTTTGTTTGTGTTGCATTTTAAATAATGAATGATGTTGTTATGAGTTATAGCAATGTATGTAGAAGTACTAGGGATAGAGGAATGGGTTGTTCTTGATTATGTTAGAATGAAATGTTATGTTAATACCATCATGGTTTTGAGGGGTTTGTATATTCTTGTGATTGGTGTTACTTTCCTGATTTCCAAAGATCTTTACATGGTGATGTATGAATGAATGATGTTCTCAGTAAAATTATTTATAGTATGTGAATTCCATTATTGGAATTTCATGGGTCCTTGATTGTTTAAGGGTATTAATCATCTTTCCTAGTAAATTAAAACTTATATTGATATGAATGTTTCATCAACGGATGTGATATTATTGTGTGGGATCTATGATGTGGTTTAATATGATGTTGTTGCATATGAGTTCACAGAGTAGTTTTTTCCATGGCTTAACTTTTTTTTGTATCTGTCAGTTGGCATGATTGTGGATTCATATATCACATCATGGATATGTTAATGTTTGGAATGACTTTGTGAGAGTGAAGCTTTAATTCCTATAGTAATAACGGTGTTGAGAATTACTCAAAACTGAGAAAATATTCACAAGCCATTGAAGTACTCAAGGCTTCTAAGTTCGGTTATTGTATATTAATACACTAGTAAAAAATGATGAAATTAATGACTAGGTGACTAAAAATGCTAGTCACCGCAATTATTTCAAGTGAATTACTACTAAATTTGAGCAATTTTATGTGATCGAACTAAAAATGACTAACTTAAATGACTAATTTAGTCTTGGAATAAAATATATGACTAGATAACAAGTGACTAAACTAAAAGCGACTAACTTAAACTACTAATTTAGCCTAGGGATAAAATATATGACTAGATAATAAGTTACTAAATTAAAAGCGACTAACTTAAATGACTAATTTACTCTAGGATTAAAATATATGACTAGATGATAAGTGAAAAAATTAATAATGATTAATGTAAATGACTATTATATTCCAAGAATAAAAATATGGCGAAATAACAAGTACAAGAAGTATATGAATTAGTCATTTATGTCAGTAATTTTTAATTGCGTCACTCCATATATGGAAAATTTCAATTTTGGTACCAAAGTGTTACATTTCACTATATGTGTCTTTGAATCCATTTGCAGTGTTAAAATTTAGATACAAAGGGGTCTCTGAATTTACAACGTTAAAATTATGAATACCCTTTTGTCTCTAAAGTTTAATAGTGCAGATGGATTCATCTACAATTAACATAATTGCATGTATCATCTATCAACTTTACACTCATGCCTTCATTATAATTTTAGTAAAGGTTATAATATTAATTAGATAACCAAATTAATGTTTATATTTATATTTAATATTTGGCCATAAAGTTTATTTTTTAAACTTTGTTGATTTATGTTAAAAGTGTGAGATTTTTTAAATCTAATGTTAAATATTAATATTTACATTTTTTTTAATAAGAATGGGTATATTTTTTATTTATGAAATTAGGTTGGGCTGCAGCCTAATAAACCCTTGATACATATCCTTTTCCCCCAAAATTCCCTTTGAGTGAGGATCTGCTCTTACATAGTTGATTCGCTCTTACATCACTGATTCTTAAGGGATCGGAAACAAAATTGGGACATCGTCACTTTTTGAGAGATCTCCTTGGGCTAAGAGGCAACCTGCATTTGCTTTTGCATCCACTTCCTTTTTTAAATTTTGGAGGACATGGAACTTGGAGTTGGAAATGTATTTTTGTAACACTTTTCCGAGTCTTTGCAGAGTCTTATTGAGAGTTGGGTTATTGAATCGATCTCCTGTGTTCATGATCTTGATCAGGATTTCCAAGTCTCTGAAAGCTTGTATGTCTTCTTCTCAATGCTCTTGCATGATGATCTGGTAGGCTTTGAACAGTCCTAATATTTATGCTTGATTATTAGAGCTCTTCCCAAGGCCTCAACTGAAACTGATTCTTCTTTTCCCAATCTAGGGATAGATGACACCCCCATCTCCAGAGGTACCCGGGTTTCCATTAGAAGCTCCATCAAAAAATATTGTGGCTTTGCCACGAGACTTCCACCAATTTTTAAAGTTAGTCTCAGGAATCTGCAGCCTCCATTGTGGATTATGACAATATTCATATTTACATTTAATAAATAGATAAATATAACATTTCTTATGTTAAACATGTGAGTTCATTTAAATACGGTATTAAATCATCATATTTACATTTGATAATACTAAATAGATAAACCTAAAATATATATTTATAGACCTATTTAGTAAATAGGTATGAAAATTTATTAATTTAAGTATGAAACTTAATTAATTTTTTAATGATGTATGAACCTTTGTTTTTTTGTAAGTCAATGTTATATTCATGTAGGAAAAAAGGAGTACATATAGCTAGTTACAAAACAGGTGGTCTAGTCTCACCTCGACTAGGTTTGTTGATAAAAATTTGCACCAAATGAAAAAAAATACAAAAGAGGGACTAGGGACATTGTCCATAAATGGTTGGGCCAGAGGCACCAAAACACATATAAAACATAAATAACACCAAATAGAATACTAGTCATCCAACGTGATGGATGCAGGGTTGTCCGGGGTTGTTACTAAATGTGGTGGAGGATAGAAGTCACTTTGATTGTGCCCTTCAAAGTGCACCAACCAAGTCTCCAACTTTTCTACTTTCTCAGTGAGTTGATTTCGGCCTCACCAAGCCACTACTAGTCTCTCCTGGACTTGGCACTGTAAATAGTGCATTCGGTCCAATGTTTCCATCTGCTCTGCATGCTCCTCACGACATAATCTCTCAGTTGTGTCCACTCTTTCCATCAGGCTGTTGATAAGTGCACGACAGTTCTCTAGGCAACAATGTTGGATAACCTGCCCCTCATTTACCTCAAATCAATCAAACCCATGATTCCCCTTTCCACCATAACCTCCTCCACCTCGATGACTCTGATTTTGAACCCTCAAACCCCCACTCTGCTATCCCCCTGCTTACCTCTGTTACCCCCCCGCTTACTTTGATTATATTTTATTAATAATCAAAGTAGTAAATCTAGTTTTGCAAAAGAGCTCCCCTCAAGTCATGCATAGCAGGGACTTTGAAGCCCTTTCCTGTAGCTATAATAGAGTCTTACATAGCTTGGTAATAAGGTGAGCGAGCAACATTAAATGGGATATCTGCATCATACCAACATCTAGCAATACATCGAAAAGAATATTCTTTGCACAGTTACAAGACATGCCATATAACCCTCAATGATGGAGAGCTTGACCTTCACATTTTTGTTTAACAGCTCAAATTTCCTAATGGGGGAGATGGTGAAGGGGGTTTATTAGTATATATGGCAACACTAATGAACCCTGGTTTTGGAGGAAAGAATGGGAAGAAGGATCCTTTTGGAGGATCGACGACTTTGGTACATTGACAGAGGAAACCAAATATGTATGATAGCCAATGTCTCCATAATTCCATTTCTCTATCGAGATTTATGCATCGAATACTCATAATGTTCCTTAACCCGACATGGTACCAGGTTTATGTACCCAAGCTGATGCAGTGGACTAGAGACAAGATAAAAACCCCTACAATGTCACCATCTTAGAGCTTGAAGGTGTGATCATGGATTGGAGATAAGATCAAAACCCCTGCAACATCACCATCTTGGAGCTCGAAGGCATGACTTGCAATAATGAGAGGGTTTTCAAGCTGAGCGTCATGGGATTTGGCCTCGACAAAACAACCTTGCCTTTCATTTTCAACTACACCAATTTAGACTCCCTCGACTTGTTGGAAAACTATTTGACTATTGAGATGCCAATGAAGCTCCAATATATGGTCAATGCAATCTAATTCACTTGTCATGAATCCTCTGCTCTTATCTAAATGTAAAATATCTCCATGACAACAGGATCACGGGAAAAGGTGGTGGACTTTGGAGTCTCAAAGACTGGATCCAAAGGTAGTTTTGGCCTTTGGGTACCTTGATCTTGAATACTTCAGAAGGCAGCAACTGGCAGATAAATCTGATGTGTATTCTTTTGGAGTAGTGTTATTGGAGTTCTTGTGTGCAAGGGAAACTCTTAATCTTGTTTTTCCTATAGAAAAATTCAATATAGAAGAGTGGTAAATGCATTGGTAGAAAAAGGGGAAGCTTGAAAAAATCATTGACCCTCACCTTGTTGGGACCATCAACTCTGGTTCTTTGAAATTTTTTAAGGAGACTACCGAAAAGTTCTTGGAAGAGATGGGCTTAGACAGGACTTCAATGGGAGATGTTCTGTGGAACTTGGAATATGCATTTCAACTCTAGGAGATATCCATGCAAAATGACCTAGATGAGAATAGTACAAATCATATTGCAGATGTTCCTTTGCGCTACCCAGATCCTGAGCCTTTTGGTCCAATTTCAGTATGACTTCAAGTCTTGTATGAAAGTTCTCAATTTATAGATTTCATTAATGAGCATGTGGCATTTTGGAGTTCTCAACATCGCACGGAGGGATAATTGTGAGAATTTACCTATTGTTTGGAACATGTTCTCCTTCAGTGGATATGACACATAGTGGATCCATACCTTGGTGCAACAGTTCCTTACCTCGGGATGTTTGCACAAGATTCAGGGAAAATTGAACACACAAAACTAGTGGCTTTGGTTTGGGAGGAGAGCTACAAGTATGTAGAAGAGATTGCGGGTGCATGCATTATGTTCCTTTTGGCTGTCGAGAGCCTAAGACTTTTTATACTAGCGTTATTGGGTGAGGTGTTGGTGGAAGTGATGATGATTTAGAAGATGCAACCACAAGTGTTGTGTTCTCACAATTGGTGAATCCTCGTGGGAGGTGATCATAAAACAAGACTCCTTTGCCATGTTCCAAATTTACCAAATTAGCACATGCAAACAAAACATTGGTGAATGCGAAATGGTTAGGTTTGGTACTTGTTTTTTTGCATATCACATTAAAAATCCAGTGCCTCCTCGTAAAATCCTCTCCTTGTATAATCGACCACCATTACGGACGATTACACCACATTTGGTTTATACATTTAGTTAGGTAGGTAGGGTGCCCCTATCTCCTATCTTACTATAGAGTAATTTGGTCACATATTCTTTCTTCGTATATGATACTAGTTCCTCTCTCTTAAGTCCTATCTCTCGTCCTTATTCTCTCTCCCTTTCTCTCCTGCCTCCCTCTCTCTTCCCCAATCTCTCTCTCTCTCTCTCTCTCTCTCTCTCTCTCTACCCTCCAATCCTCTCACTATAACCCTCTCTTTCTCCTTCTTTCTTTCCCCCTTCCATCTTTGTGTCAATGTATCCCTCTCTTACCCTTCTCTACCCCTCTCTCTTTGTCCCCCTAACCCCTTAACCACTAACTCATTATTCCCCTAATCCCAATACCTAATCCCTTAACCAATAACTCATTATTCCCCTAATCCCAATACCTAATCCCTTAACCAATAACTCATTATTCCCCTAATCCTAATGCACCTAAATCCCCTAACCCCTAATCCCTTAACCAATAACTCATTATTCCCCTAACCCTTATAACAGTCCTTAAAACCCCTCACGATTAGCCATTTCAAACGAGATCAGGTCTAGTTGGGACTTACAATCAGGTTAATTCCCCCTTTTTGGCAACGTTAAAATGGTTAATCTTCGATAGACAAAATGTAGATCAAATATTTCATTAAAAATAGGGAACCATACCCTCTCTGCCAGGCTATGCCTATCAGTCGCTTGGCCTCTTCTTGCTCTCACATGAATGTAGTCTTGATTAACTGGTATGGAAGAAGGTTTCACATTATCAACTATTTGTTTGGGACAACTTTTAATTGTTTTAGTAATGTTACATTCTTCAAGCTTATCCTTTAAATCATCCTCTTCTTTTGTGCTCTCTCCAACTTTGTAGTGCTTTCCATTCCTCTCAGTCTCATCTGTTTCCTTGGTCTGTTAAGGGACAAGGTAAACAACATTAGGATTTTTTTGCAATATACAAGGGTATTTCTAGGACACAGTCAGGTGGAGCAAGAGTATAAGAGCCAACTTTCTCATGAATATGGGACACTTGAACTTAAGATTTATAGTAGCAGTCATGAGGTGCGGTGTAGTTATTGAGACTTCATCAGATGGCCATTCTCCAGACTTAAATTGTGTGACAACATTGTGGTTGAGTTTGAAACTGGAGATTGAACATACATTTGGTTTAATTGTAATAGAAATTTTCATCAATAAATGTAAAGCAATGGCTAACAAATATTAGAAATTAATAAATAGAGAAGACATGGCAATAAGCAACAGTACCTACAAAATTGTTACATTGAGACACAAAGAATAAGAAACTATTGTGCATAAACAGAGACCAACGAAACTATCATCTTAACCCCTAACCCCTTAAACACTAATTCCCAACCCCTAACCCATTTAACCCCCTAAACCTCTAAAACCCTAACCCATTTAACCCCTAATCCATAAACCTCTAAACCCTTAACCCCTAACCCCTAAACCCTTAACCCCTAACCCATTTAAATCCCTAAACCCCTAAACCCCTAACCCATTTAACCCCCTAAAACCTAAACCTTTAAACCCTTAACCCCTAACCCCTTAAACCCTAATTCCTGACCCCTAACCCATTTAACCCCCTAAACCCTTAAAACCCTAACCCATTTAACCTCCTAGACCCTAACTCCATTAACCCTTAACACCTAACCCTTAAAATCCTTAATTTCTAAATCCCCAAACCCCCTAAACCTCTAAATCCCTAATCCATTTAACCCCCTAAACCCTAAAACTCTAACCCCTTAACACCTAACCCCTTAAAACCCAATTCCCAACCTCTAACCCATTTAACCCCCTATACCCCTAAACACCTAACCCATTTAACCCCCTATACCCCTAAACACCTAACCCATTTAACCCCCTAAACCATAAACCTCTAAACCCCTAACCCATTTTACCCCTAGACCCTAAACCTCTAAACCCTTAACCCCTAACCCCTAAACCCTTAACCCCTAACCCATTTAACCCCCTAAACCCCTAAACCCCTAACCCATTTAACCCCCTAAACCCTAAACCTCTAAACCCTTAACCCCTAACCCCTTAAACCCTAATTCCTGACCCTAACCCATTTAACCGCCTAAAACCCTAACCCATTTAACCCCCTATCATAATCCCATTAATCCCTAACCCATATCCCATAAAATCCTTAACTCTAAATCCCCGATCCCCCGAAACGTATAAACCCCGAACCCATTTAACCCCTAAACCCTAAATTCCCAAAACCTTACTCCGTAACCCCTAAAATCCTTAACTCAAGCAACTCTCTAACCCCCTAAACACCCAAACCCTTAACCCATTTAACCCCCAACCATAAACCTCTAACCCTTAACCCCTAACCCCTTAAACCCTAATTCCCAATCCCTAACCCATTTAACCCCCTAAACCCTAACCCCATTAGCCCTAACGACCTCTAATCCCTAAAATCCTTAACTGTTAAATCCCCTAACCCACTAAACCCCTAACCCGTTTAACCCCCTAAACCTTAAACGTCTAACCCCTTAACCCCTAACCCATTTAACCCCCTATACCCTTAAACCCCTAAACCCTAAACCTCTAAACCCTTAACCCTTAATCCCTAATTCCCAACCCTTAACCCATTTAACCCCCTAAACCCTTAAACCCCTAAACCAGTAACACCTATACCCTTAACCCCTTAACCCCTAAACCATTAACGCTTAACCCATAACCCATTAGCCCTCACCCTAACCCTAAAATCCTTTAATGCTAAATCCCCTAACCCCTAACCCCTAATCCCTAATCCTTTAACCACAAACTCATTATTCACCTAACCCCTAACCGCACCTAAATCCCCTAACCCCTAAATGCACCTAAATATCCTAACCCCTAACCCCTTAACCCGTAACTCATTATTCCCCTAACCCCAATCCCTAATCCCTTAACTACTAACTCATTATTCCCCTAACCCCAATTCCTAACCCCTTAACTACTAACTCATTATTCCCCTAACCCCTAAATGTGCCTAAATCCCCTATCCCCTAAGCTCCCAATCCCTAACCCCTTAACCCCTAAGCCCTCAATCCCTAACCCCTTAACCACTAACTCATTATTCCCCTAACCCCTAAACCCTAAACCTCTAACCCCTAAGCCCCTAATCCTTAATATCTTAACCACTAACTCATTATTCCCCTAACCCTTATAACAATCCTTAAAACCCGTTGGGATTAGCCATTCCAAAGAAGAGCAGGTCTAGTTGGGACCTACAATTGGGTTAATTCCCCTTTGTTGGCAAGATGGAATACCATGAGCAAAACCATGGGTTGCAAAAACCTCTCCTAAATTTACTATTTTATCTCAATTTTATTTTAATAATTAATTAATTAATTTCTTTAAAAACTCTTCTAGATAAGTCACATAATTTTTTTAAGTTCAACGCCTTTCAAACCACTCATTGTGTGGTTCATCATCAATGTTTTTAAATTAAATTTATTAGAATGAAATTGAATTGATTTTTGAAGCTTCCTTTTAAACAAAACTTGATATTACAAGGAATCACGGAGTGCACTCAACATCCATTAAAACAACAATGGGTATGATATTAAAAATGATATTTTGAGGGCATAATATTAAAAATGATGTTTGGAAAAATGGAAGGAGGCAGTATTCATTTTTCGTTTAAATTGTATTCATTTTTCGTTTAAAATTTTAGACGTCAGTTAAAATAACACTTCTCCCACCCAAACTTTGGTTATCTCTCGTTGGCTTAGTGGTTAGGGCTTTTGTTGTGGGTATTGTTCTTGCAACTGCTTTACTGCAATTTCTTCAACTGAATATTCACAGAGATTGCCTCGGGATACCCATTTCATCAATGGAGTCAGACAAGTCTACTGTCGACTTGTTTGATGATAGTGGTGATGGAGGGAGTGAAAAAGGCATTGAAGAGTAGAATGAGGGCGAGTGAATTCATGAAGATGACAATGGAGAGTGGCTCACTGTGGAGAAGGAGGATGCTTTTACCCATGAAAACTATTCTCAGTGATTCTTCTAGTCAACAGAATGGCCTCAGAGTTACAGAGAATCTATGGATACATACAGCATTGTTGCATCTCCATCGGTATCCTTTGGTTGGATGCAATGCCAACCCAGCTTTGAAATTCCATGTTCTGAAAAAGGTAGTCTATTAACACAGGATGCACCTTACTGGGATTCCAGGAGACCATTACTGGAAAAGGAGGGACTTGAAGAGAAGCCAGCATATATACCAGTTTCTACAGAAGGGGAAAATAAAGATGGATTTGATAAAAGGGTCATTAACAGAGAGGCTGGACATGCTATAGAATATCGAGGACAAGACTGCAGGTTTGTGCAAGCAGTAGTTAATGGAGTGAATGTACTGGCTGGTGTTGCCCTTATTTCTACCCCATATACTATTTTAGAAGCGGGTTGGATAAGTATAGCATTGTTGTTGTTGTTTCCCTTCATTTGTTGCTACACAGGTATTCTCTTACGCTACTGTTTTGAGAGCCAGGAAGGCATCTATACTTATCCAGATATTGGAGAGGTTGCACTGGGGAGACTTGGTCATTTTTTTATCTCTATTGTTTTGTACTGTGAATTTTATGCATATTGTGTAGAGTTTATCATACTGGAGGGGGACAATTTGACAAGGCTTTTTCTAGGTTTTCATTTTGATATTGTTGGGACTGAACTTAATTCTCTCTATTCATTTGGAATTTTAGCTACAGTGATAGTTCTACTGACTGTTTGGCTGAAATATTTTCAAAGTTGGTGGAGTGCTTGCAACTATTTTGGTTATTGTCACAGTTTTCTAGTTGGGAGCCATAGATGGGGTAGGTTTCCACCCCATTGGTTCACTAGTGAATTGTACCAACCTTCCTTTTGCAGTTGGTGTGTATGGGTTCTGTTACTCTGGCCATTCAGTATTCCCAAACATCTATATGTCGATGGCAGACCGCACTCAATTTGACAAAGTACTAATTGTGAGTTTTTGTTTTTTTCGGGTGCCTTTAAATCTCCTCCTGCTGAAATTTCATCTTGGCACAATTTCCCATTCCCTAGTCTTGCAGCCACATTCACTACTCTGTCTAAAATTAATTGTAAAGATGGAAATTTGATGCCAACAGAAAGTAAACATTTTCTAAAGGTCGATGTGAAGCAAACAAAGAAAAGAAAATCAGAAAATATAGACAAACCTGGAAAGAAAGATGTTATCAAGGGGAAAAATTATCAATCTATTTCTGTATCTGATTTTCAGTTAGAGGTTGTTGAAGAAAAGTGAATTTTAAGAAGAAGAAATGCAAAGACAAGAAAGAGATGGATGAAATAAGTTTTCCTCAAGGGAAGCCAATGCAGTTGATTGCAGGCATAGAATTTTCGTCAAATGATGTTGGATCAGCATTGCAGTTTCTGGAATTTTGCTCAGCATTTGAACAAGTATGTACTTCTTAGCCAAAATGTGTTTTAAGTTAATATATATGGTTCAAACTAAAAATTTTGTACCGTGGATATTTTCTTTTACATTGTCGTAGTTATACCTTCAGCAGTACCAATTTTCTGCTACAAACACACTAGTGTGACAGTATGAAGTGGAAAAATTTTAATACTAGTCAGTTTACACCATGATTTGGGCTAACATCACTGCCTACTTATTCAATTCTTGATTTTTGCATGTTAGATATAGCCCACAACACCTTTCCATTCTTTGAGAGCTATGCTTTTACACTAGTCAACACTAATTGTTATAGAAGTTCTTTGATTGTTAAAATAGAAGTAATATTTCCAAGGAAGACTTTTGGAAGTATCGGTAAATGAGGTCTTATAGATGTACCTTACCAATATATGACAATATATGCTATGCTTAGTGCAAGTGAAATACCCAAGCCTCTCTTATCATAAAGAAAATATGGTTTTGTAAGGTCTCTGTATTATAATGAATTTCCATTGTGATGTTGTCCACATGCTTATATTGCAACTATGAAATTTTAGTCCCAATTGTCAGGCCTTGGCTTTGATTCTATCTGAAGGAGCTCCTCTTGTTATAGGGCTTTGACACATGCTTACCATTCAACATAGCAATATATGATAAACTTTGTATTCATAAACAAATGAGCAATGATGACTCAGAAATGCCACTAAATGAATGAAAAAACCACTGTTCTACGGGGATGTGTCCCTTAGGGTGGGAGGGGGCACCTCCATGTTTCCCATGTTCCCAAGGTGTCTTTTTCTTGTAGGATGCTCCAAGAAACATTTTTCCACATATCTCTTTTGGGAAATGCGGTGAAACATAGAGGGAAATGCATTTTCCCAAAAGGGTTTTTTATTTTTCCCTTTTTTCGGACGATTGAAGAAACATTTCTCTACATATCTCTCTGGGAAACCTAGATGGAAAATTTTCCCTAATGTGAAGGATGCATTTTCGAAAAGGAGGATTTTAAGATTTTCCCTAAAAAAAAATGCACTTTTGGATGTCTCTTAGAAAAAATGAGTTGCTAATTTTTATGGTGTCCCAAATGCTTCTACTTGCTTGTTTGACCATCCCTATATGTGCAACCAAGATTTCAATTCCTTGTATTCCTTCTCCAAGTGACTTTATTCATGTTGTGTTCACACTTTCCAATTCCATTGCAACCCTCGCCTAGTCCAATATACCATCATTTCAACATGAGTCGCTGATCCACATTGTACTTTTGACTAATCAATGCTCATTAAATTGTACTTTGTCAATTTTGGATTTTTGGCCATGTTATTAGAACCCCATTGTCGAGGTTTCTAGTGTAGCCAATGTTCTTTATCCATGTTGTGTTCACTCTTTCAAATGCAAGTGAAACCCACACCTAATCCAATATACCATCATTTAGACATGAGTAGTTGATCCACATGGTAATTTTGACTAATCAATACCCATTAAATTGTGCTTTGTCAATTTTGGATCTTGTTCACAATCAGAGCATATCATGGTCTTAATGTTCTGAAACCTCACTGAAATTTTATTATATAAATCATGTATTGATGTGTCAGTCCAAATTTTGCACAAGTGGAGGAATTGAATGGATTTCCCAAAAGGTTATATTCTATTTCCATAATGCTTCCGACATTTCCAGTAAAACACTAAAAGCTAGATGCCAAAGATATTTGTGTATTTCATATATTCTCATTGAAATACTGAATGATGTTGGCATTGTTGAAACTATCATTTTCACTCTTAAATGGTCCTTGAATTGAGTTTTAACTCATTGAGATCTCTGTTTCTACAGAATTGAGTTCAGTAGCATCATGAAAACTTTGAGTTCTATTATTCATCAAGTTTTGTACCACCTCTGGAATTGGAATTGAGTTTAGTAGCTGCATAACAACTTTGAGTTCTCTTCCACATCTGGGTACTTGCCTATGAAATCTGGCACATATGCAAACCTCGAAAGGGTGAGAATACACAAGAATAAGCTCATGGGATAGATACCCATTTCACTCTCAGGTCTCCCTCATGTTTATATGCTAATGTGTGTCAGCAACAATGGCGTTCATAAGGGGAGGACTCACCCATGTCAACCCAAATCACTGGTGGAGAGAAAAAACCCAAATGGATTGGATGAATTAGGCACTTCCAATTTTGGTGACAAGAGTCAAACCACTCCATATCCCTTCTAGGGTAGGATACATATCTTATATAATTTAAATGTCATAGTATATATAAGATATGAGTTGGGTTGAATATGTGACATATATAAAGATATGGACAGGGACAAATATATTCAAGAAATTCCACGGTGTTACCTCAGTTGGCTAATGTACCAATAAAAGTCAAAACATAATGTCTACTCAAATAACAGAACGAAGTAGCGATTTCAATGTAATTGATATGTGGAATAGGGATCCAAGTCTTCTTATTGATATTTTTGCTGCTTTTTCCAAATAGAGGACATGGTTTTGACCTTGGTAGGTGAATAGCTTTAAAATATTTTCTTTAACCATTGTTAGCACGAGAATTATTGTTAGAATCTACCTTCCTAAGAAATTAAATTTATTAATGTCATGACCCATGTTTTGGCTAAGAGAGTTCCCGCAGGACATAGACTAATGAGACAACAACACTTAATGAGCGGATTACTTACAGGAACAACAACAAGATGCTAATCAGAATCAGAATTGTGAGAGTTTTCTTGGATAGATTTGACATTAATATTAATGAATAGAAAATTGTCAAAGGAGGAGGTGAAGTGGAGATTGCATACAGGCCAATTTTTCTGAAGGAAGAAGTCAATGACACTCTCTGAAAAGGAAAAACCCTTCAGAGATTTGTCACAGTTTGAATCAATTGACATGAAAATTCCCAAATTCTTCTACAAGATTCAGTGTGATCTAAAGTGAAATGTGTAGGTTTTGTAGACGAGCTTGGTGGAAACATCTCATGGAAGACATGTTCTGAACAATATGAGACTTTGGAAGTGATTATGCTAACCAGCAAGTCAATTCATTAAAGTAGCGCCATGTATCATATAATTGGAGAGGTTTCATTATTCAAAGAAGTCACCGTATTTGATTTATTTATAGGGTTTGATTGGCTATAGCTGTAGGTTGCCTGTTTGAAGCAGACATGCATGATTTATTCCCTTCCAAGAGTATGGTATGAAAGATGTTGTTTGAGAAGGTTGACATGGTTGAAAACAACTACAGTAGAGGCTTGCAGTTGGAAGTTCGAATTACCTTCTTTATGGGGTTTATCATGAAAAAAAAAGTAGTTGGAAGTTAGAGTCAACTGTCTATCGGGTTTATCATGAACAATAGTAGTTTTATTTTGTCACCAAAAGTTCATTGAAACTGCATTTTTCCAAAAGGTTGTATTCTGTTTCCATAATGCTTCAAGCATTTCCAATAAAACACTAAAAGCTAGATGCCAAATATATTTGTGTATTTCATATATTCTCATTGAAATACTAAATGATGTTGGCATTGTTGAAATTGTCAATTTCACTCTTAAATGGTCCTTGAATTGAGTTTTAACTCGTTGAGATCTCTGTTTCTACGGAATTGAGTTCAGTAGCATCATAACAACTTTGAGTTCTCTTCCACATCTGGGTACTTGCCTATGAAATTTGGCACATATGCAAACCTCGAAAGGGTGAGAATACACAAGAATAAGCTCATGGGATAGATACCCATTTCACTCTCAAGTCTCCCTCATGTTTATATGCTACTGTGTGTCAGCAAAAATGGCGTTCATAAGGGGAGGACTCTCCCATGACAACCCAAATCACTAGTGGAGAGAAAAAACCCAAACGGACTGGATGAATTAGGCACTTCCAATTTTGGTGACAAGAGTCAAACCACTCCATATCCCTGCTAGGGTAGGATATATATCTTATATAGTTTAAATGTCATAGTATCTATAAAATATGAGTTGCGTTGAATATGTGACATATATTAAGGAATGGATAGGGAGAAATATATTCAAGAAAGTCCACGGTGTTATCTCAGTGGGTTGATGTACCAATAAAATTCAAAACATAATGTCCAGTCAAATAACATAATGAAGTAGCGATTTCAATGTAAGTGATATGTGGAATAGGGATCCAAGTCTTCTGATGTTTTTGCTACATTTTCCAAATAAAGGAAATGGGTTTGACCTTGGTAGGTGAATAGCTTTAAAATATTTTCCTTAACCCTCGTTAGCACGAGAAGTATTGTTAGAATCTACCTTCAGAGGAAATTAATTGTATGAATGTCATGACCCATGTTTTGGCTGAGAGATTTCCCACAGGACACAGACTAATGAGACAACAGCACTTAATGAGCGAATTAATTATAGGAACAGCAGCAAGATGCTAATCAGAATCAGCATTGTGAGAGTTTGCTTGGATATATTTGACATTAATATTAATGAATAGCAAATTTTCAAAGGAGGAGGTAAAGTGGAGATTGCATACAGGCCAATTTTGCTGAAGGAAGAAGTCAATGACACTCTCTGAAAAGGAAAAAACCTTCAGAGATTTGTCACAGTTTGAATCAATTGACATGAAAATTCCAACATTCTTCTATAGGATTCAATGTGATCTCGAGTGAAATGTGCAGGTTTTGTAGACGGGCTTGGTGGAAACATCTCATTGAACACATGTTCTGAACAATAGGAGACTTTGGAAGTGATTATGCTAACCAGCAAGTCAATTCATTAAAGTAGCACCATGTATCATATAATTGGAGAGGTTTCATTATTCAAAGAAGTCACCTTATTTGATTTATTTAGAGGGTTTGATTGGATGTAGCTATAGGTTGCCTTTTTGAAGTAGAAATGCATGATTTATTCCCTTCCAAGAGTAAGGTATGAAAGATGTTGTTTGAGAAGGTTGACCTAGTTGAAAAAAACTACAACAGAGGCTTGCAGTTGGAAGTTAGAATTACCTTCTTTATGGGGTTTATCATGAAAAAAGCAGTAGTTGGAAGTTAGAGTCAACTGCTTGATCGACTTTATCATGAACAACAACATTTTTCTTTTCTCACCAAAATTTCATTGAAACCACAATTTCCCAAAAGGTTGTATTCTATTTCCATAATGCTTCAGGAATTTCCAGTAAAACACTAAAAGCTAGATGCCAAAGATATTTGTGTATTTCATATATTATCATTGAAATACTACATGATGCTGGCATTATTGAAACTGTCAATTTCACTCTTAAATGGTCCTTGAATTGAGTGTTAACTCGTTGAGATATCTGTTTCTACGGAATTGAGTTTAGTAGCATCATAACAACTTTGAGTTCTATTATTCATCAAGTTTTGTACCACCTCTGGAATTGGAATTTAGTTCAGTAGCTACATAACAAATTTGAGTTCTGTTCCACATCTGGGTACTTGCCTATGAAATCTGGCACATATGCAAACCTCGAAAGGGTGAGAATACACAAGAATAAGCTCATGGGATAGATACCCATTTCATTCTCAGGTATCCCTCATGTTTATATGCTACTGTGTGTTAGCAACAATGGCGTTAATAAGGGGAGGAATCTCCCATGACAACCAAAATCACAGGTGGAGAGAAAAAACCCAAACAGACTAGATGAATTAGGCACTTCCAATTTTGGTGACAAGAGTCAAACCACTCCATATCCCTGCTAGGGTAGGATATATATATTATATAATTTAAATGTCATAGTATATATAAGATATGAGTTGGGTTGAATATGTGACATATATAAAGGTATGGATAGAGACAAATATATTCAAGAAATTCCACAGTGTTACCTCAGTTGGCTGATGCACTAATAAAAGTCAAAACACAATGTCCAGTCAAATAACAGAATGAAGTAGTGATTTAAATTTAATTGATATGTGGAATAGGGATCCAAGTCTTCTTACTGATGTTTTTGCTACTTTTTCCAAATAGAGGACATGGGTTTGACCTTGGTAGGTGAATAGCTTTAAAATATTTTCCTTAACCATTGTTAGCACGAGAAGTATTGTTAGAATCTACCTTTTGAGGAAATTAATTGTATGAATGTCATGACCCATTTTTTGGCTAAGAGAGTTCCCATAAGATACATACTAATGAGAAAGCAAAACTTAATGAGCGGATTACTTACAGGAACAACAACAAGATGCTAATCAGAATTGGCATTGTGAGAGTTTGCTTGGATAGGTTTGACAATAATATTAATGAATAGAAAATTTTCAAAGGAGGAGGTGAAGTGGAGATTGCATATAGGCCAATTTTTCTGAAGGAAGAAGTCAATGACACTCTTTGAAAAGGAAAAAACCTTCAGAGATTTGTCACAGTTTGAATCAATTGACATGAAATTCCCACATTCTTCTACAGGATTCAGTGTGATCTCAAGTGAAATGTGTAGGTTTTGTAGATGGGCTTTGTGGAAACATCTCATTGAAGACATGTTCCGAACAATATGAGACTTTGGAAGTGATTATGCTAACCAGAAAGTCAATTCATTAAAGTAGAGCCATGTATCATATAATTGGATAGGTTTCGTTATTCAAAGAAGTCACCTCATTTGATTTATTTAGAGGGTTTGATTGGCTCTAGCCGTAGGTTGCCTATTTGAGGCAGACATGCATGATTTATTCCCTTCCAAGAGTATGGTATGAAAGATGCTATTTGAGGAGGTTGACCTGGTTGAAAAAAACTACAGCAGAGGCTTGCAGTTGGAAGTTAGAATTACTTTCTTTATGGGGTTTATCATGAAAAAAAAAAGTAGTTGGAAGTTAGAGTCAACTGCTCTATTCAGTTTATCATGAACAACAACAGTTTTCTTTTGTCACCAAAAGTTCATTGAAATCGCAATTTGAGACAGATGGTAGCGAACAAGAATTTGAGAAAATTATAAATTACTTTGTAAACATAAATGAATTATGAAACCAACCCATTAAACGGTTTTCATATTGCTCAAGTAATTATCTGGTAACAAAAGTTGAACTATTTTTGCTCTCACAGTCGAGGTTCTCTGCAAAACCCTAATCGCTATGTCTTCAACCATTGCCATCGATTTCTTGGCCCTGGTGGGCTCTGTAGCCGCCGATTCCAAGGCAGAGCGCGTAGGCTCTGTGAGTTTCCATGCCGCGAACCCCTGGGCTCTCTACACTCAGAAAATGCGCTGCTTGCAGCACCATTTCATCCATTCAGAAACATTTTTGGCTCTGATCACATAATCAAGGTTTAATCCCGCCTGCACAGATGAGGAAACTGATGATATTGATGTGTTTCTTTTGAAGGCTTCTGGCGGCTATACCACCATCGCTCTTGCCGCAGTCATAAGGGTTATAGTTGAAGCTCAGATCTGGGATTACTCTCTACCTTTACGGGCGGCCGCCGACATTGCTGAGGGCAAGGGATCGGGGTCTTTCCTTAGAGTCTTGACTGTATTAGGGACGGCCCAAGAAAAATGATTTCTCCACAGCAGTGGGGCGATAGGAAGCTGGACAGAGTATGCTGCAGAAAGACATGTCCACAAGGATTTTGAGATTCAAGCAATCGTGCCCTTTGACTCTACTTCCTTCTCATGCAAGAAGCAGTCTCACCTCTTGGACCAGCCGGATCTGCCAACAGGAGCCCCTACATTTCAGATCCAAATCACTCTCCTCTCTGGCAAAACGATGCTGCAATGGGTGCGTGCAACAGATTTTGTATAGGAGCTTTCATGCAAGCTAGAACTTCGGCTGGGGATCCCCTCCTCTTATCAGAGATTACTATATAAAGGTAAACAGTTAGAGGACCCTTTTCCCCTCTCCTTTTACTGTATTCAAAGAGATGATTCTATTATCTTAACCTTGAGGCTAAGAGGAGGGTCCTATGGGCAGACCTCCTCTGCACCCCCATTCTCTTACAAATATGCAGTCCATAAAGATGCAGTCCATCCTCAGACCTCTTCGAAAGCTACTCAGCCAGCCATGGCTCCCAAGCCATTTCTGGTGGATAAATTGGAGGAAATTCCCTCTATAGAAATCTCACATCCTATGATTGTCGAGCATTACTAGTTATTTGCTGAAACTGCAATCATATGCAGATTTAATGACCTATGGCCTCGTACAGCAGATTTATACCAATGGATCCACTCCAATTGGACTAAAAAAAGCAAGATCTACCTATTCTCAAAAGGCTTCTTCATTGTGGCTTTTGATTCAAATGAAGACTACCAGAAAGCCCTAACAGGAGGTCCTTGGTTCTGGGGCACGGTTGGGCTTTTCATCACCCCATGGTTTCCAGATTTTGACCCTTCTACAGCTGTCATCAGCAAACTCCCCATTTGGGTCAGGCTTCCAAACCTTCCGGTGTAGCTATGGCACTTCTCTGTTTTCTTAGCCATAGGAGATTCCTTAGGCTGCTATCTTGCCACAGACACCTCAAGAAGGGAGAATGGACTCTACACCTATGGTAGATTATGCGCGGAAATAGACATCAACAAAGGATTGTCGGATCAGATCAACCTCAAATTTGGGGATTTCCATTGGACACAAACTTTGGATTATGAGAACACGGCCTTTAGATGTCGCCATTGTCATCAAACGGGGCATCTCCAAAATACTTTCTCTCAGCTCCAAGACAAAAAGAAGAATCTCAATCACAAACCCAAATCCAAGAGCTGGAATCCCTGTGTTCCTCCCCCCCCCCCATGGATAACACAGACTCTTCCAGCTCGGATGAAGAAGAAATTGAAGCAGATGGGGAGAATGTTGAGACATCGATGGACGCTCCCTCAGTCAATCCTGTGGATCCCTCTGGCCCTCTGATCTCTCAGAAGCGCTCGCATGTATCTTCTTCCTCCGATTCTGATAAGGATATTCCGTCCTCAATGCAGAATAGTCTACAACTAGTCACAGTCCAGCCAAGTTCCAATGGTTGGGTCAAAGTGAGCAAGAAAAAAGGGAAAAAAATTTGTCTTGCAGATTCCACCCACTCTGGGTAGATACCTTTGTCTGGCTCTCATTTTTTTTCTCTCCTTGTTATCTCTTGTTCATTCCTTGAAATTTATTCAGGAGCAGAGTCGTTAGCCCCCTACCTATGGCTCCCCTGCTTCTCAGCATCGCTTGCATGCAAGCTCTATTTGTACAAGATGTCTCTTTTTAATAGAATTAGTCTTATTCAGAAAAAATAAATAAATAAATAAATTGAACTATTCTACAGTGCTGCAAACTTTTCAGTTAAATTCATCTTAATGTTTTCCCCTTCCTAGAGAGTGCCATGAACCTCTAATACCATGTCATCACCATGAAACTATAAAGAATATGAAAACAAACAACAAATCCAAAGCAAATGTCCACCGGCGATGTTATTAGAACCCCATTGTCGAGGTTTTTAGTGTGCTTGATGTTCAAGGTGATCAAAGGTTATAGAGCTTTTGATACTTTTATTGGTATGTAGAAGTAATTTATTGATTTTTAGTAATAAAAGTTTGTTCCAATTATATATTGTGCAAGATTTTAAAAGCCAAAAAAGATCTCTATCACTTTTCGGATAATATCATTGGATTTTTTACATATATAATCACAAAATATAGCCAATAAGTGAGACAAAAAACTAGATATGGAAGGAAACAACCCCCACAAAATTATTATTTGTATACTCTTGGTATTCTAGCACCTGTGGAATAAGTTGGAGAGCTTGTCTGCTAGGGTATTGAGTTCATGGTACATATGGCCACAAGAGAACCAATCCAACTTGTTGTAGACTTGTTTGATACCTTACAAAATGTGAGCCAAATGCGGGGCCACTATGCTGACTTTGTCGTAGACTCAATCCACAACAAGTTTTGAATCCCCCAAAATATTTAGTTTTTTGACATCTTTTTGGTTGACCACATTAACAAGAGCCTAGAGAGTTGAAAATTCAACTCTCATGTTTGTGCCCATACTTGGAGCATATTTGATATGCAAAAAATGATCCAGGTGGATATCGGTGGCCACCCACCTATCCCATTTGGACCCGCAGCATCAATTCTTTCAGTTTTTCAGCTTCAACACAACTTACTATTTTTAGCAAATTTTTCGGGTCCTGCACTCCCGGAGCCGTTTTGAGGACTTAATGAACCATGTGGATATTGATGGCCGCCCACCGAGTCCATTTGAACCCCCACCATCAGTTATTTACTAATACAGATTTTATGTAGGAACACAACAGAATACACATATAACCATAAGCACAGAGATGCAGTGGAAATAATGCTTCATTTTATTAATAAAACAAATAACTGAAATGAACAGCTAGGATGCTGGTAGGCGTATCTCTGAGAAGAGATGTGGCAGCTATAGGCCTATGAATTGTGTTACATAACTGAAAGTTGTTTACAGACAGAATGGAAATAAACAGGTAGGGCACTGGTAGGCTTATCTCTGAGAAGAGATGTGGCGGCTACAGGCCTATGAACTGTGTTACAAAACAACTGACTGAAACATGCTTATAGAAATAATGGAAATGGACGAACTAGGGCACTGGTAGTGTATCCCTGAGAAGAGATGTGATGGCTACCAGCCCCTGAACTGTCTTACAATGAGGCTTAAAGGCCTATTTATTGTTGAGAAACAATGTAAAGCCCGAAACATCCAAAAACCTAACCCTAGGAGATGAAGCACCAAAACTGTGGGCCCCGTTTGGGTAAGTTGGTGTTTCAACTTCCCGGGGATGTAACTTTGGCATCCGATCTCCATTTGACGTGCTCAATAGCTTGTTGGAAAAATCTATCTGAGGACTACAACTTTTGAGTGAGCAACATCAGTTCATGACCCATGTTGCTCCCCATTTTCCCAAAAAGCGTCGTTTAGGGCCTTAAAACGACTCCGGAAGTTCACGACCCAAAAAATTGCTAAAAATAGTAAGTTGTGCCGAAACTTAAAAACTGAAATAACTGATGGTGGGGGTTCAAATGGACTCGGTGGGTGGCCACCAATATCCACATGGATCATTAAGTCCTCAAAATGGCTCCGGGAGTGCAGGACCTGAAAACCTGCTAAAAATAGTAAGTTGTGCTGAAGCTGGAAAACTGAAAGAATTGATGCTGCGGGTCCAAATGGGATAGGTGGGAGGCCACCGATATCCACCTAGATCAAAAAATGAGCAAGTTTTGCATATTTCTTTCCACAATGATTTTATTCCATTGCTTTAATCTTTGATGTCGTGTCATCAATTAAAGATTCCATTCCTCCATTAGCAGGACTGCCTACATACAGACCTCCACTTTCAGGTTATGTTTCTTTAAGTGGTTCACACCCAATGAATTTCTACTCATCGATGCTAGCTGGGTCATATGGTAACATTTCATCTACTTTTCATCAACCTTTAAAGACAAAAACCGGCATATCAAATTATTCATGCCCATTAACAGGAAAAAATAAAATGGCTACAATCCATTCTGGTGAGATGCTGGATATATTGAAACCATTCCCATAGGCTTCAGAAACCACTCTGGATCCAGTTCAAGTTATGGATGGAAATAAAAAATCCTTGCCAAAATCTCTTTGCAATTAATCAAGTTCTCTTGCAGTTTCATTTGTCAACAACGAAGATGATTGTAGTTTACAGTTTTCCATCAGTCCTCCATTATTGACTATAGATAAAGTAGATGGAGTTAAGTTGTCACCAGTGAACATGCCTACTGTGACAACATGTGATCTCTCTGATGGTACGGTTTCAAATTGTTTCGTAGTTTCCGCACTTGAGTTTGGATTAGATCATCATACTAGTGAAAAGCATAAAAACATATCTAAAAAACAAGCAGGTCTTTCAACAAATGGATGTTCAAATAAGATGACAAAATCCGAGCACAAGCCTAAAAAGTAGCAGATGCAACAAAATGTGGCATTGGTAGGAAGCTCTTCAAATATGGAAAGGGAGTGAAAAGGAGAGGTGGTTGCAGAGGAGTCTATCTTAGCGGTTCTCATAAGCAAGTGGAGGAGTTAATTTTGAATCAGACTTCATCATCTACCTCGACAACTCCTTTAATGACATCCCTACAGAAGACAATTAAAGTTGTTGATGGAGGGGCTAATTCTGATCTAGCTATAGAAACAATTCTGCATTCTTCACTCCTAGAGCCTGATTATGTAGCCCATCCTTGTGGTTCATTTAGCAATCCCACAAAATGTGAAAAGAGACTATTACCAAATAAGTCACCAGGAAACATGGTTAATGTTGTGGACACTCCCTCATTAAGGATATCAGGAGTTTCATCATCTGTAGATGAGATCACCGAAAGTGATATTTCCAGGGGAAACTTGGAACCTTTACGAGATTTAGAATTTTTGACTGAATTGATCATTGCTGATATGTCTTCATATTTGGGAAGCTTTGGTGAGGGATATGAAGGAAAAACAGAAACTTTTGGGCTAGTTATAGAGTTTTCTACAAAGGATGTTGGAGTAGTAAAGAAATCATCATAAGATATGAAGTTTGATAACAATAATGTTCTTGTAGGAACATTGAAGAGCCCAACATGCAGTGAGGACGACATTAAATCATATTCAAAACTTAGAAATGTGAAGAATAAACAATCTGAATCAAAAAGCAATAATGCTAGACAAAGCTACAGCAATAACTTTGTTAATTATGTAATTGCAGAGAAGCAAGATCTTGGAAATGTTCTCCATCCTGAGCATGGGACTGTTGTGGTTTCCAATTCCCCATCTGAGTTGTCAAGTTCACCTGATGTTGACATAAACAAAGAGCTGGCTTATTTTTCCAATTATGTCATTGGAAAAGAAAAAGATAGTTTGCATGTTGGGGAGAGCAAAATCAATGGAATGCATGAGAGTAGGTTGGCATCTCAACTGGCTACACATGACAATGGCACAGTGGTTGTTGATAAAAATCTGCTCAAAGAGAAAAATGGTGAAGTGTTAGTTGTATCTGAGAAGTCAACAACAAATACAAGCAAGGTGTCTGAATGGGAATTACAATTAGAAGCTACAACAGTTCTATGGCTATTTTGGAGGAAAAACCAGGTTTTTTGTCTGGTAAAAAAATTGTTAACTGCAAGCAATCTTCTGGATATAGAAACAAAGGTAGCGTTAACCATGATAGTGCTAAAGTACTTGGGAAACGATTAGTTTCCTGTGTGAAGGCAATTGACACACAAGATAAGGGTCAAGTATCCACCACTAATAGTGATATTTGTGAAATTTTTGCTCAACTTTAGGTGTCATCTTTGTCTGTTGAAAGTGAAGGCAAGCAAGATTTAGTAGCTAGATTGACAGAAAAGGAGAATAAAAGTTCTTCCAATGTTTCTGCGAAGAAGAGCGTTGCAAATGTTGGTGATGCTACTAAGGTAGTACTCAATGTCAACAAGAAGAAGAAAAAGAAGGATTTTTCCAGTAAGGCAAATGTTGCAACTCCCACTGGGATTTATATAATGCTTATAAGGTTCAAGAGGAGAAGGCGGAAGTTGTGAACCTTCCAGAACCATCCAAAATAGTAACCGATGATGTCAAGAGTAAGACTTCTTCAAAAGAGCTTGAGAAGCAAGTCTTGAAAGAAGTGGATGATTGGGAAGATGCATTCGAGCTTTCAACTCCTATGAATCAAGTAGCTACTTTAGTTACTGAATTTTCAGGAGATAGAAAGTACTCTAGAGATTTTTTGTTGACAATCAAGGATCAGTGCAAAGATCTACCAAATCATTTTGAAATTTTTCCAGACATTATTGAATTACTTGGAAATACCCAAGCATTTTCAAGTCATGTAGGAGAGGTTGATGCATTAGCAAGCACTACAAGAGGACTTGACATGTAGCTGAGTGGGAATTATCTACTTGAACGTTGTGGGAGCAATATGGCTAGTTTGGATGATGATAGATGGGCCAAGCCGGTGGATGCTTTTGCTGATGGCTGTAATATGTAGATGGATGTGGATCTTAGTGGTTCCTCTACTGCGTTTCGACTTGGCCAAGGTTATAATACTAGCTTTGCACGAAATACCTGCGCAACACAAATGAGTATGAATGTCATCCTTCCTGGAGGGCCTTATGTGCAAGCACCACTTCCACAAGTTGGACTAGTGAGAAATAATTCTGATGTTGATAGGTGGCAGTGTGCTTCTGGTTCGCAGAAGGGTTTGATTCCACCTCCACAGTCTTCTCTTCCCACAATTCATATATCAGAGAACCGATATGAAGTGGGCAAGGTTTCTGATGAGGATCTGTTGAAACAAAGATAAATTAAATCCATCCTCAATAAATTAACGCCCCAAAACTTTGAGAAACTTTTTGAACAAGTCAAAGAAGTGAAAATTGACTCTGCATCATGTCGTCATGGTATAATATTCAAATATTTGACAAAGCCTTGATGGAGATGGATTTTTATGAAAAGTATGCAAAATTCAGTTTTCAGCTTGCTATAGGAATACCATAATTTTATGAAGATAATGAGAAGGTTGTTTTCAAGCGAATTATTTTGAACACATGTCAGGAAGAATTTGAAAAAGATGGAAGAGAAGAGGTTGAGGCTGAGAAAGCAGAAGAGCATGGTGAAAAAATCCTTTCAGTAGAAGAAAGATGGGAGAAGAAGGTTGCAGCACGACGATGAATGCTAGGATATATAAGGTTTATTGGTGAGATTTATAAAGAAAGTATGTTGACCGAAAGAATTATGCATGCATGCATCAAGAAATTAATTGGTGAATTTCAACATCGAGAGGCAGAAAATGTTGAATCTTTGTGCAAAATTATGAGCACTATTGGTCATATGATTGACTATTCAAAGGCCAAGGAACATATTGATGCTTACTTTGATAGGATGACAAAATTTTCCAATAACCAAGGGCTTCCCTCTAGGATGAGGTTCATGTTGAAGGATCTGATTGATCTGAGGAGGAATGGATGGAAACAAAGGAAGAAAGTTGAGGGCCCCAAGAAAATAGAGGAAGTGCATCGGGATGCTATGAAAGAACTACATGGACAGGGAGGCTGCTTTCGAGATACCAATATGGGACATTCAGTTCAGAGACTTGTGACACCACTTGATCATAGTGGGAGAGGACCTGCGATGCCACCTTACATGGCAGGTGCACAGAAGGGTTCACTTCCACATATGGGTGGGATTAAAGGGCCACAGCCCCATATGGGACCACGTGACCGTGGATTCACCAGTCAAGATGCTCAGATTGTGGATAGGGCTCAATTTGAAAATCAATCTATGCCAAGCCCTTCAACACACAGAGCTTCTGATGATGGCCACTTGACTCTTGGTCCTAAGGGAGGTGTTGGAAAGGGAATAAGAGGGAGGGCTCAGCCTCTGCCATATGCTAAGAGTGCTCTAGCAGATATTCCACCATTCACATCCTGAGTAATATACGAACAAGTGCAGGTTCAATTTCAGGTTGCAATTCTGATCGAATTCCAGTTGGTATGAGAGATGAAATTTTGACAAGGACTTATGTGGAATAAAAGTCTTTATTTGCAAAATCATGTGTCTAGGAAAGAAATGTTTTGAATAATGACATAAGAGAGTTTAAGAATTCATACTCATCAGGTGACAGAGGTGGGAATATTGCAAATGCTGAATTTCAACTGTAAGAACATTCTTCTCAAAGAACTTTGAGTTCACAACTCATTGAGGTTCAACTTGGGAAAAAGGCTGAAATGGCAATCAAAGAATATTACAGGTGCATTCCTTTACAAGGATTCCATGCATTTTCATTATGTCTTTTAGAGAAGTCGACAAGTTTCCCTAACTTTTTCTTAATTTTGCATGACATACCATCCAATGTGAGAGATTTGAAGTAGGCAACTTTTTGTGTAGATGACCTTAAAGCACCATTGTTCCATTCAATTATGGTTTTGCTTTGGATATTAGATTCTTTTTTCAGGAAAGATGTTGAAAATTTTCTTCTGGGGAATCTACTTACACATTTATGCAAGTCTGGGCCTTTCTTGCTAAATCAAGGACAACTTACTGAAGGGTAATGTGAAAATTTGTGTTTGTTCTTATTCAAGTTTGAATTTATTTAAGGACTGCTACAATCTATGGTCATTTGCGATTATGAATTATGAATATATATAATTTTGATTTTTCTAGCTTGGAGGCTATTCTATTTTCATTGGAGGATGCTACTGTTGATGCGCCCAAGGTTCCCAAGTTCCTTGGTCATGTAGGGTCAAAATCCACTAAGCTGAATCCATATCATTAGAAAAATTTTGCATCCTTCCTGTGAAACAAATCCATTACGGAATAGGAGTTTACCAAGAAGGAATTTATAACATGAAACCAAAAAAATTTACAAGCAATGTTAGTTTTTCTTTCCAAGGCATATGATAGAGAAAACTGGATTTATTTAGGGTTACTCATCCATATAGGATTCAATGTGCAATTGGTTAACTAGATAATGAATTGTCTTTCCTCAATATATGTGCAATTCTAATTAATGGCTCAACCTATTCTTCTATCATGCCTACAAGAGACCATGGGTAGGTATGACTAATGGCTCATCTGCCATTTTTTTACTGTAGAGTAGGTGGTCTCGACTCTCAACAGAGTTATACCAGAGTCAAAAAGAACTATAAGCTTGACAAATATACAAATAGGATTTTCCCTAAACTTGACATATTTACTCTTTGTTGATTATGTTTTGCTTTTGGGTGATATGACCAAGGTAGATTCAATTATGCTGAAGGACCCCACCCTTGAAGAACTGAAATTCCTACTATAAAAACTACCAACAACTAAGGAGCTACAAGAATCAACACCATATTTGATTTGAACCTAAATAGTTGTATTATCTTCAAGTGTTTCCTTAATCACAATGACCAGTAAATTCTCCTTCTAGATTATTTCTCTCATTCTATTTATTAGTAAAATCCACAAAATGTATCCCTACATTTGAATCTTGGGAAAAAAACATATAATTGTTATCATTTAAATTATCCATATCTCTTGGAGCCCAAAGATCCATTTGATTTGGATAAGCTTTATTTATAACCTGAAAAGAAACCCTATTATAAGATGAAGGACCATTATGTCCTCTTGAGTCTTGAAAAAGTATGATGGAATGAATTTGGGTGAAGACCACATCCAATTTTACCATGTCAGAACCTAGGTTCATTGAGATGACAACCTTGGTTTGAAGATATCCACCATACAAACTAGGACCACCCATAGTTATCGTTGTTGTCTCCCTTTCATCATCAAGATTAACATACTGAGGACCTATAACACGTGGAGCCCCATGGTAGTCATTGCAATGTAATTTATTAGAATACATGCCATTTATTATTATGAGATTTACCACATCTGAAAATGGTATCATTCACATAATTTTGAAGAAGCCTACAAATTATGTCAACATATTTTTTTTTCACATTTACGACTTCCCCTCACATTTTTTGGTTCTTGAAGCTCGAGCATTTTCATAACAAAATTAGGCAAATTCAAACAACAAAAATGGTCCACTCTCTTTTCATTTTCTAATATTATAATGAAGTTTTATTAGAGACACTATTTGTTTGTTTGTTTTGGTTAGAAAAGGGTTTGTTCTTGGTTTTATGCGACTTTCAATTTATCATATGTAGCATGTTGAGAAATGGAAAAGAATAATGTTTGACATTTATCTTGCAGAAATTGATGCTAAATGAAAGGATACATAGTTTAACTAAGCTACAATTCACTTTGGTAAAGGTGGAGGAACATCTTAAAAAACTGCTTAAGAATACACCATATACAAATTTTGACCATAAGCAATATATGCATTTTTATTTTGTAAATATGTTCTTTTTTCTACCCAAGATATCACAACAAGAAAAATATTGATATTGTAGAAATTGTTTGAGGATGTCATTGAGGCCGATTTTTCTGATGTCCTATTTGATTGATACTTTCTCATATGTTAGGAAGGCTTTAAATATGAATTAATATGTTCATGAAACAAATCAGATTCAAATTTTATAGATATAAAAGATTAAAAAAAAATGTCAATGTCTTTGTTTGATTGTTACTTGACTCTGTTGTGGGCAGGTTACAGGAAATGTGATTGGAAAAGACGATGCATGTCACATCTTGGACATGGTTCATTCGCTGTTAGAGATCGCTTAGACACCTAAGCCATCAACTTTGGAAATGCTTTTAGTAGTAATTCCTATGGTTTTTAATGTTGTGATTATTTCACCTCATGGTTATTTTGGGCAAGCAAATTCTTTAGGAATGCTTGACACGACATCGGTGGACAAGTAAACAAATTTTTTATAATTGCAATTTCCATTCCATGATATCCTCTCTTTATTGTTTGATTGTATTTTGGACGTTTCTTATGATTTTGTTTTGTATTTTAACTATGAAATTGAAAATACTTAGTACCATGTCCATTTAAACAACAACCAAAGCTTGAAGATGAAATTAGCATTACACCATATTGATTGGAATCATTATAGCTATTTTGTGTTAAAATATTTTCATGACTATCAGAAAAAGTTACTTTCATGTTGTTATTTGAGTACATGTTGTTTATATACTTGACTAAGTTCATCCGTTAGAAAATGAAATGTTGTTGTGAATAAAACGACAAGGATTAAACATCACACCTCAGATTATTTGTTTTCACAAGTTATCTATAGCTTGAGATTTTTAGCATAGAACTTAGTTGACATGATTGTTCCTAAGCTTTCCTTGAAAGTTGAATACTAAATCACTAAGGTGTCCTTTTCTATATATGGTGATATTTTATTTGCTTTGTTTATACAGGTTATCTGGCCACATTATAGTGACATTTATCACCACAATAAAGAAAATTTGTTCGAGTTTCTGACTTGTGTGGGGAAAAATGGCTTTGACATTACTGATGTTGAGGTATATGTCGTATAAATTATTTATAGTCTAATTTAGTTTATATTTTAGTGTTCATTGTCTTTCATGTTTTACACTTTGCATTGTATATTCTTTTGTTTTCAGAAAATGAACTCAGTATTGATGGTAAGAAGCATGAATTGAAAAAAGAGGGGAGCAATAACATTGGAGTGACATGCAAAAAGAGAGAGAGGAGAACTAGTCTGGTGATACTCTAAGAGCCAATATCCCACATAAGACACACATATAAAGATTGGTGGTCAAGTCTTCAGAGTTGGTGAATTCACCTGCAATGCCTTGAAAACACAAAGATAATGTTTTGAAGTGATGAAACACCATTTCATGTGTAAATTTTAGTCCAACCAATATTAAGTTGGAAAATCATATTGTAATACTTTAACATTTCATATAATATAATTTATGTTGTTGAAATTATTTATAGTTGCACTTGATATTGTTTAGTATTGTAATTAAAATATGCGACTTTGTGTTTTCATATTAGATGGACATGCACATTGTATGACATTTTTTTAATCATAAAAATTAATTTATGTTGATTAGTAATGATCACAAAATCAATTTAAAACTACTAAATTAGTAGTTTATATTGATTAATGATGAACACAAATAAAATGAATATACGACTAAATTAGTCATTTATAATGATTATTAATGAAAGTAAATGAAATGAATATAAACTACTAAATTAGTCATTTATATAATGAATAAATGATTACTGCAAATGATCAATTTGGGACTAAAAATAACAACTAAATTTTGCATATATACAACTATTAGTAGCTAATTTACAATATCTTATAACACAACTAAAATTTAGTCATATTTCTTCATTCATTAATTGGTTTCAAACGATGACTAAAATTTACATATATATGACTATTAGTAGCTAATTTATAGTATCTTATAACACTACCAACATTTTAGTCATATTTCTTTGGTCATTAATTCGTTTTCTCAGGTGATCATATAGTAATATATTTTTTTGTATATTTGGTCATTAATTGTGACGATTAATGACCAAATCAAAGATTAAATCAATGACCAAATTAATGATCAAATCATTGATTAAATTAATGATCAAATCAATGACTAAATTAATGACTAAATCAGTGACTAAATTAATGACCAAATATACAACTAGACAACAAAATTGAGATATCCAATTAATGACTAAGCTAAAAATGACCAAAAGTTGGTCGCATTATAAGATACTGTAAATTAGCTACTATTAGTCACCGATCGAAAAATAGTCATTTATATGCAAATTTTAGTCATTTTTTTAGTAACTAATTAGCCATTTTGTACTAGTTTTATGCGATCATGTTTATTTTTTGCAATTAATTTGTAGAAGGATTCAATATCTTGCTTTAGCATATCGCATGATTGGATTGAATCCATTGGTATACATATCA